>JABUQX010025864.1:0-22500 GCA_015478945.1 Trachelipus rathkii
TTTAGCTTTACTGTATACTCACTTCTTTGTATTATGTTTTAAAAACTATCTCTCTTTGAATCTTAATTAAATGATATAAATCTGAAAATAGAGTAAATAAACTATGCTAAATTTTTGAAACTTGACTGAGATTTAATAGTTGAGATATTGGCTGTACAATTTATGTAAAAATTTAATAAAACTTTAAATTGCATTTACTGAAATTCAAAATTTTGCATTTTAGGTTTTTCCGAAAAATTCAGATTACAATAAAATTTTTCTAAAAAATGAATATATATTAGTGATCCTCTTTCACGATGAATTATTTTCAATAGCCAAAATTTTCAACAGTTATATAGGGGATGAAACAAACTGTACGCCATTTCTTATAACTACTAAAGTTTACTGTAGTAAAGCACCTTGTATTGGCATGATTGTTAGAGGATTATAATTTCAATTTTAACAAATACTGCTGTACTCGAACTTTTTTGTTAGTGCACACCAAGAAGCTGCAAACAGGGTGCGGTGCCTCTTCACAATTTCAAATCTATTGAAAATTTTACTTTCATATCAAGATGTTGAAGAATTTCTCTAATTTTCTTGTGAACATTTGATGTTATTTCTTATCTAGAATATTTTAGTATTTATTCATCTGTATTCACCTGTACTTAGGGTCAAGATAAATGCCAGTTAGCATTTCATTTTTTGGAATACGAATTTGGTACGATTCTGTACTTGTTAGTTTGTTCCCTTTTTTTGTGGTGGTGGTGTTGGGGGGTCTCTTAAGCTGCAGAATTTATAAGATTAGTTAATTCCCCTTGCTCAAATGTTTGTTTACTATGGTACTACCTTTAGTGAAATTTTGAATATTTCTAAACATACCATATATTATTGATGATCTTATTCGCTTTGGGAATAATTCAAAACACTTTATGGAAGGAAATATTGGGGGAAGGGGGCATGAATTTGAATCAACACCCCTTTTTTTACTTTGAAGTACCGAAGCATCTAAAGTCGTTGAGTGTGGGGGGGTTTCTTCAGTCTCCGACTCTTAAGCCTCTGGTCTCAAAAATAGTGTTATACCTGCACCCTGTTACTGTGTTCATAGATTTGCTTTAGTGGTGCATTTTACTTTAATTTAGTTCTAAAATTTCCTTTTTAATTTAAATCTCGGTTATAATTTACTTAATAAATATATATTATTACTAATTAAAAACAATGCCTTTCTTTTGCAGATACTTGAAATGGAGGACAAGGAGAGTAGTGGAACATTTTTCAGTAAGAGTTTTGACAACTATGTTTATTATTATTGACATGGTTGTTTTGATTGTTGATATCCTGAACAATTCAACAATGGCCGATGATCCACTTGAGTTATGTTCTTTGGCTTTTTCTACATACTTTGTCATAGAGGTCCTTCTCAGAATTTTTGGACTCGGGTGAGAATTTCTGAAGTCCTAATCCCCCCCCCCATTACTTAATATAAGCATGCTATTTGACTCGTCATTGAATCGAGAGGTTCCCATAGTTTATTTTAATACTTATTTATTTATTTATATTAAATATATATATATATATTTAATATATATATTATACTATATATATACTATATATATATATATAATATATTTATTAATATATATATACTTCTATATATACTATATATATATAATATTGCTCAATCTAAATTTAACATAATATATATATATATATATTCATATTATCCTATTTAATATATATAATAATATATATTAATTATATATTAATAATACTATATATAATATATATATAATATATATATATACTATATATTTATATATATACTTAAATATATATATATTAAAATAATTAGGTTTACTGAAGAAAATTATAATTTAAACACAGAGTTTTCAGGCAGATTTAGTATCAAAAGATGGAATTATTTAAACTTATTCTAGAGGAGAATGAAATTGAAATATATTATATTCAGTTATAAAAAAAAAACTGACACATTTATAATATATAAATTATATACACAGTAAATGAAGAGCAGTATTTCTTTCTTTATCACAAAGTCCTGGGGGTAAAGGTTTATTTACTGATTACTACTGGATCGGACAGAAAAGTAGTAGAAGAATATGAAGCAAGTCGAAAAGAAAATCACCAGTTCTTATATATATATAATACCTATATGCGCCCTTTATACGCTTCTAGTTGAAACTCGAGTAAGTACTCTGCAAAAATATTTCCAACCATATAGAACTTCAAGGTAGATGCAGATTCACACAGTAGAAAACCTCATATATCTTATATTAATATGGGGTATATATTCATTACCCTATATTGGCCCGGTGTGAGCCACAATCCCTTATATAAGATATACTCATATATATACATATATCCACTATATAATACCTCATCGACAAATAATACCTAGCCTAGCAATTATATACATACCTCTTTTTAACTAAACATACACCTGATTTTCTTTATCGCCTTTACTAATTTAGTTTATACTGCAAACTCACTACATATTTATACTACTATCGCTACAGGCAGTACCTATTACTTATGGGACTCATATATTATATACTACTTATTATATCTTTACGGTATCTCTATAGACAGCCCGAGTTATAATCGCTATTACTCACTCACTATAACACATCATACTCATCACCAATATAACATATACCACGATCTTAATAACCAATACTACTAAAAACTATTACTCGAATATATACCTATTGTCTACCACAATGACAAATAACCATCCTCAACGTACTTTCATTTATCTCTTAATTTACCGCTCACTCCTTTCTTCAACACCACACCAACTCTCTGAATCTAATCGGTTTAATTTCCTCATATTTATCAATTTCTCTTTGACACAGTAACAACAGCCCCTAAGATTGCCTTCATCTTACTGAAAACACATTTGTACTTTGGAAATCTTTTACCGTTCTTTTACCTGACCACGTATCTATATAAATATATATATATATAATTATATATATATATATTTCACTCACTATCTATGATTTTCTTAACATAACGGTATTAATATATATATAAAAAACCTATACCACTATCATATATTGTTTAAAAAGTATGACCATCATAAAGTATTGAAATATAAATATTTAGGTACACAAACATTTATATTAATAAATATATACATAATTTCTTATATATATAGATATACATATACATATATATACTATATATATATATACTACTACATTACTTAGTTATATATATATATAAGATTATATTATAATATAACAATATATATATATCTAAATCAATATATATATATATATATAGTTATATATATACAAATATTATATATATATGTAAGGATATATACTATATATAATACATATAATATATATATATATATTTAAATACATATATATATACAATATCTTATATATATATATTATATAATTTCATATATAATATATATACAAGGTATATACGTAATATACTAACTAGTAGTATAATTAATATATATAATATGACTATATACTATATATATATATGATATAGATACATAAATATGCATTATTTATTAAAAAAAAAAATTTATAATATTTATAGAAGTTAATGGAATAAAGAGTACCTATAGATATTATCTATATATCATATATATATATCTTACTATATATATAATATATAATATATATATTATAATAATAATATATAAATATATATACTATATTATATATATACTATATACCTATTATATACTATATATTATATATAATAATATATCATATATATTTTAAAATTTTAACTATTATATATATATATATATATATTTAATATCATATGAGAGATAGTATATATATATATATTAATATATATACTTATTATGTCTAAATGACCATTATATATAAATTAATATCTATATATATATATATATATATATATAATATATATACTCTATATAATATAATATAATATTAATATATATTATATATATATATATTATATATATATATATATATCTATATATAGCTAATAAATTAATATATATATACTTTATAGTATACTACAAATACTATATAAATAATGACTTATATATATATATATATATATTATATATTATAATATATAGTATATACTATATATAATAATAATATTATATTTACTTATATATAAATAGTATATAATATATCAATAAATAATATATATATATATATATATCTTATGATATATATATATATATAGTATATATATATATTATTATATATAAGTATAGATATATATCCTATAATAAATTATTATATAATATATTATGAATATATTATTATATATATAGTATAGCTATATATATAATATAGGTATAATATACTATTTATATATATATTATAATATATAATACTATATATATATTATAATTATAACTATAATATTATAAATATATATATATATATATACTATCAATATATATATATGTATATATATATATACGTATAATATATATATACCTATATATATTATATATATATATATATATATCAATATATTATATATATTTATATATATACTATAATTATATATATATATATATATAATTAATAATATATAATATATATATCAGTGGCGTTTACGTATATATAAGCTAAAGTAAATATAATTATATATTATAATATATATATAATAATATATATATAATACTATACTATATAACTATATAATATAATAAAAAGAACATATATACTTCTATATAACTCATTTATCTATATACTATATATATTAATATATAATGATATACTATAATCATATATAGCATTAATATATAAAACTAAATTAAATATATATACTATATATACTATATATTATATATATAATATAACATCTATACTACTATTTATATACTCAATAGTATATAATTATGATATACTAAATATACTATATATATATATATATATATATAATATAATTAAGTATATAGTATATATATATATATATATATATATATATATAACGTTATTGGAAACCGGGCCCCGGATACCGCATGCGACTCCTATGAGCCAATAATTTGGCCCCCTTTTTAACCATCCCACCTATACTCCCTTTAAATTTGGCATATATAAATGAGAAGGAAAATAGAAATACCATGATGTTTCTAAATATATTTCAAATGCACAATTTTCACCTTCAATAGTACTCTTTATTAAACAAACCCTCTTTATATTATCTTAACAAATACAGCGTGTATAACCCTAAAAAGTAGCAAATAAAGTTCACTTATTATAGACTCATAAACAATCGCAAGAAAGCAATAATTAACTGCAATTTCCAAATAAGAAGCTACTGCCTAACGAGCTCTTCGTATTAATATCGCAACATGCACTTTAACACTTTTGAATAATCTGTGTGCACCCACACAAGATGCAACCTTTTAAAATAACGACAGCATAAATTCGTACGAAAAAAATACTTACAAATTTCTAGTTTCAAGGAACCACCGAACTCATATCAAAATCCGCCGGATCCTGATCCTCCTGCCTCGTCAGGGACTAGAACTCATGACTCGGTGACAGGTAGGACAAGAACAGCTGCCCACTTTTCAAATTACGGCAAAATCGTTCAGCCGTCCATCGTTCAGATGCTCCTGTTCTCCAGACGTAGAATCAACCCAATATTCCGCTGCTGTTGTTAAACTCGATCTCAATTAATCAGTTTCGAAGCTTCAGCTCTGACTCAGACCCATAAAATAGCATTAATATTATACGATTAAAGAACCAAACTTAAATTCTGGTCGCACAAAATAATCGAAAGTAAGTAAAATTCTCATTAAATTATCTTCTTACCGCTTTGATGCGGGTTCCCTTAACTCTACTACTTCCGTATTCCTCACTTATAGCAAATTTTTAAACCTTTTCATATATTGGTATTTCATCCTCTGCAAATCGACGGACTCCCCTTCGTATGTTTTCTTCCTCTCACAATACGTTCCAAACAATCTGACTATTTCTTAAAATTTCTACTCTAACTTACTTTTCATCTATAATTTAGTTGGTTTATACTCCCTACTATAATATATATATCTATATATATAATATATATACTATATAATTATATTATATATACGTAATTATATATATATATATTAATTATATATACTTATATAAATAATATATACTATATAATATATATATCATATCTATACCCTATATATAAGTATATATATATATATACTATATATCTTATGTATATATATATACTAATAGTAATTAATATATATACTATACTATATATATATCATATAATGAAACTATATAAATATATATAATTACTCTCTTAATCTATCTCTACTCTCGCTCACCTCTCTAATCTCTCTCCTCTCTCTCTCTCTCATCTCTCATCTCTGAAACTTATATCTACATATATTACTGAAATCCACCCAGAACCCTTATAATCTGCTATCACTATCACATTCTCTCTCTTCTCTCTCTCTCATACTTCATCTCATCATCTCTCTACGAATATCCTCTATCTATCTCTCTATCTATCTCTCTCTCTGCTCTCCTATATTATTCTACTCTCTATATCTCGTCTTACTCTCATTCATATTTACTTATAATACTATATATCTCATATATCTCTACATATATCTATCTCTCCTCTCTATTATATTATCTTCTCTCTCTATCTTCCTATCTCCTATATATATATATATATTTATATTACTCTCTCTCTATATCTTCCTCGTCTCTACATCAATCCTAATCATAACATTTTATACGAGTTCTTTCACATCTCTTCTAATCTCCAATCTCCCTATTCAATGTAAAGAAGTCCAAGTACTTTAACAACTCCACTATCAGAAATTAAACCCCAAGGGTACAATTAAAATTTTCTTTTAAAAAAATTAGAAGTTTACGTTTCGAGACTTAAGTACAATGTCTCCTCTTCAGAACTAGCAATGAAAATAAATTTAATCTAACAAAATTAATGAAAAACTAAAAATAAAAGAGAATTATATAACAAGTAAAAGAACAAAATGCGACAAAAAATTGATTCACTTATTTTTTATTTTTTTTTTTTTTTTTTTTTTTTTTTTTTTTTGATTTTTTTACAGAATTTAGTTTTTCCCAGATATGGTAATCCTTCTTGTAATGTTGATCAAAATTAAAAATCCTCAGATATATTGAAATTACACTCTTCTAGGATATGAAAGAAGATTCCAGTAATCTGATCACGATTCTTATCTGTAGCTTTAAATAAACAAAGTTGCGCCTCCAATCGACGATATGATATTTTGAGATAATGCCTAAAATGGATACTCTCGTTCCCATCTCTATTATACTTCACTTTATGTTGATGCTAATCTAACCTTGAGGGTCTTTAAAGTTTCACCAAAATAAGAGTTCTCACATGAGAAACAAGGAATTTTATAAACTCCACCACACTTCCAATTTAGAAGTATTATTTTAATTAAAATTTGTGAAAGAGTATCAGGAAAACTAAAAACAACTTTTATCATCGGAATTAAACGTTTCCTTCGGTGACTCTCAAGAAGTTGAGTGAAAAGGAAACCTTAATATTTTCAGATATGTAGGGATCTGTGTTACCTCAGACCCAAAATAACTAGAGTAAGCATGTTATCTTTTCGATAAATTTAAAAAATGGGGATAAGATAGAATTTGTTCGCACACACACACACATCTTCTTGTTTAAGATATTCAAGATCACAGTACACACGTATATATATTTAAAAAAATATTATTAATCAGAGATTTTTTCATTCCCCTGTTTATTTCTAGTGTCTTACATTACTTTGTTCTTATATATTATAAATATTACTATATCTATATATATATCTACTATATATACATATATATATATATACCTATATATATATACATATTTATATATAAATATATTATATATATATACCTATATATATATATATAATACTAGTTGGTGAATTATATACTACTATTCATATATATATATAATATACTCAGGCCACGTCGGTTACGCCGTCATATGTATCTAAAACTATTAATCCTACACGTAAAAAACGGATACATTGGTGACATGCTGGTCCAATGCCTGCGGTCAGAAAATCTAAAAAAAAATAAAAAAATAACAAAATAAAAAAAAACAAAAAAAAAAAAAAATTCAAAAACCATAGCTACAGCCGAAAAGGAATACATTTTTGGAATCCACGTAAAATTTCACATAGGAAAATGTAAAAAAAAATAAAAAATTGCTTTATACGGCACACTAGGCCTCGAGCCGACGGGTAACATAGGGGGGGATGTTTTCATACCCCGTAGGGGAGGGGCGGTAGGACACCTTCCCCGCGAACCCCAACATTACCAAGATGCGGGGTGCTTCCGGAGACGCCTCCCGGAGGGGGGAAATATCCTACCCGAGTCCCGAAGGCGCGAGCAGACCCCGACTTCTGCCATCGGGGCGGTATAACGCCTTGGGCTATCTCTTTAGTAAAATAAACATTAATAGAAACGTCTTTATTTTTAACGAGAAACCAAAAAAGGTCTCTAATAAACAGGCCTCTCTAATCATATTACTTAATTATTACAATAATTTTTATTTTTTATTTTTTTACAATTTTCTTTATCCACAATTTTACGAGGATTCAAAATATGTTATTTGTTGAGCAAATTATTTTTTGAATTATATTATTTATTTATTTTATTTATTTTTTTACATTTTCCTGGACCAGATTGACCAGAATCCAGCATGTATTTTGCGTTTTACTCGTAGCACGTTAATCACCTAAGATATCCATATGATCCAGTGCTAATTCCAGACTGTCTGACCATATCTGATATATAATATATATAATATACTATATCTCATACCTATCTATATATTATACTACTTATTCATATAACTATTATATATATTATACTTATTATATATATATACTATTCATACTATCTATGGTGCGGGAGGCGCAGGGGGTGCAGGGGGGGCGCACTTGCACCCCCATAAATCTTGGGCGAAAAAACACATATGAACCTTATACCTTTGCCAGCCGACGTTTTTAAGGTTATTAGTAGACAAAAAAACTTGTAAAACAATGTAAATGTAAAGCATAGATATATGAAGGAGTAATTACTTAATTAACTCAACGTATTATAAAAATACATTTTTTCTATAGTTTTAAATGTTTTCGTTTTCCACCATTCATTGGCTGAGTCATAAACTATCTGTGTGATTTTTATACAGCGCTATCGCCTTTTCTGACAGTATCTCCGCGCTAGAACTCTCAGTATCGGCGATAGGCATCTTGACGCGCCAAGCTGCTATACCTATATATCTCTATATATTATCTTACAACTATATATCTTCTATATATTATTCTATTATATCTATAATATTTATATTATCTTATATATACCTTTAATATATTACGTATTATTATATTATCCCTCCATCCTTACCACGAGGAATACTTTGTATGTAACCAACATTTACTATTACTATATACTATAACTATATAATATATATATATATATATATCTTATATACTATATTACTATTATATATATCATATCTATACGTATATATCGTATCTATATTACTCTATCCTATATTGTATACTATATATATCATATATATATATATATAATATATATACTATATATATAAGTATCTATACTCTATATCGTTTATATATATCTCCTAATAGATATTACTATTATACTATATACATATACTATCTCGTCATACCCATATTATATCTCTATGTATAATATACTATACTATCTATAATATATTAATTACATACGATATATATATATATTATATATATACTATACTATATATTCATATAAACTATGTTATATCCTAGTATATCTCTATATAGCTATATACTTATATATTATAGTATATATATATTAGTTATACTATATTAAACAGAGTCTGTATTTATATATATATATATATATACGTTATACATTTCTATAAATATATCTTATATATAGTATATTAACTATATATATATATATATTATATTATCCTAATAATATAAATAAAATACTTCATATAACTATTTTATAATATTCTCTATATTACTATATATATATATCTATATATATATATATATAATATATATATCTATATTATACTAGTATTATATTACATATACCTATAACCTATATTTATATATATATTACATAATATATATAATATATTATATTAATATATATATATATATATACTATACTATCTATATATATATATATATATATACTATATATACTTATATACTAATATATCTATAATATATATACTATATCATCTCATATAATATAAGTATCATATACTACCTATAATATTAAGTACTATTATATAACTATATATACTACTATCCTCTCTCAGAGGTGGGCCGCCGCCAATTTTAAAAACCTTAGAGAGGCAAAACGCAAAAGCCGCAAAGTGGGAAAGAGACTTAGGTCCCTCAAGGCGACAAAGCGCACGAATTTTTTTTTCAAAACCAATTAGTCCGCATGACGCAAAAGCGCACATGTCCTCAAATCAAATATTTTAAAAATGCTCAATTTAGGAGCGCAAAAAAAAAAATATTAAAATATAAAGCGCAAGTATTTAAAAATGATTATTTTTAAATTTAATTGAAAGAGCAAATATATATACAAAAATGAGAACTTTAATCTTATTCAATTATCTGTGATCTCATCCTCCTCGCTCTCCTCATTCTGATCAAGGTCATATTTCCTTTCATATAAATAAATTTTTCAAATTGTTGGATGCCATGGCTGCCTCTTTGCTCTTAGAAATCTCGAGCATGATAAACAACTCCCACAGAGCGCGAGGCTCTCTAATGGTTTATTATAGTTAATAACAAGTCCACCCAGACCTACTGGTATTCCACACCGAAACAGGTTCCTAGTGAGAGGGGTACTGTGAACATTTACTGGCAGCCCAGCTATCCAAGATTTGTTCCAACTACTCCTCTCAGAGGTGTCTGCTGGATTATAGGGCCCTTCACTTTTCTGAGATATTTAGAATGTATCAAAGACTCGATCTTTTTTAGTTTTATTTGAACATTATGTCACTGTATTGTGAATATATATGTAATGTATAATTGTGTTATATTAATACATACTATTATATACTATATCTATATATATATAATATATCCCACAATATATATATATATATATATTATATATATTTATATTATATATTATATATATATATATATATTATATATATATAATATATATATAATATTATATAATAATAATTATAATAATATATATATATAAATACTACATCGTCAAAATTAAGGCACCACCTGTTATATGACGTTAACAGGTTACAGAGAGGAGCAGAAAGTTTGTAATCTTTAATTATGCAAATAACATATCATCGAAGACACCATTTTAACAGTGGTAAGATAGCGCAAGGGGCCTATGAATCCCCTGGGGCCTGGAATAGTCCCTGACATGTGGCCGATGCGTTTACTTCAACGTTGGACGTTATCGCGGTGAAGGTTCGTGTGTGGATGGTGCTACTGAATAATGTGTATGGCCACCTTTAACGCGGATGATGGCACCGTCGTGGCATTCTCTCAATGACGTGCCGAATATCCTCTACGAAAATCTGATCCCATAAGCGACGCACCGCCTACCGCATAGCCTGGAGGGTTCTTGGCGTGGTTGCAGCTATTGCAACCGCCGTCTAAACATGTCCCACAGATGTTCAATTGGGTTTAGGCCAGAAACTGTAACTGCCAATTAAATGTCTTGATTCTGACCGTCTTAAGGTAGTCTGTGAAACTCTGCCTTTGGTGGTCTTCGTGTCATGCTTAGGACGATGAATCCTGTCACCAGATGTAGAGGTACATGCAGACTAACGGGTCAAGGAAGTCTGCGATGTACCGTACGGCCGTTAGGGAACCACCATCTAGGAGGTGGAATTCTGTACGACCGTTAAAGATATGCCCCCCAGACCATTGAGGCTATCCCTCTCCCAATGAACAATACCTCCCCCATATTCACATTGCGCGTTCTCTCATTATGTAGTCGATAGATTCTGGATAGCCGATTGGAAGTGTAGAGAATGACTCAAATATAAGAAAGTCAAACCCTTACCCAAAGAATGAGCATAGCTATCAGGGTAAGAGTCCTAAGAAGACAACCAGAGTTAATATGATTACGCTATCATCAGCGATCCAGACATGAAGAAATAATCTGGAAAGAAGATGAGAAGAAGTAGAATGAACATTTTTTACACCAACACTCTATGCAGAGAGGAAAATTTTTAATATACCGGCAAAGATTTAATGAAGAGGAAGATAGCTATCAGTAATTAAAGAAAAATACTTCAACTTAAGGAAGAGAGATGTTATAGTAACATCCAGTTTCTTTGGTGTAGGAATAGACCCAACATGGGAATGTCAATTATTTTTAATCAATATTTTTAACTCCATTGAAAGTCAGGAACGAAAGTTGAAGTTCATAGTCTTTAGATTAGGGAGCACGACCTGTTGAGTTTCAATGGATATGATAAAAAGAAATAGAAAAAAAGAATATTTAGAACTACCTCTAAAGAAGCTAGTATAATAGTCCAAGGGATTGGAACACAAATGATTCATGCCTGTAGAGAAGTGATCACTATTGAGCCATAACATCAACAGTATTACTAGCCAGTCACTTTTTAGTGTGTAAAAGGAAGACTGGAGCCTTGAATCGGAATTTTATTAGTAGCAAGTCTTTTAGCTAGACCTATCTATAAATAGGACCTTTCTTCATCACATTTAAATCTAAAGACAGAGGATTATTATAAAGCAGTTAAAAATCTTTTAAAGAAGAGTTAACTTTCTTCATTGAAATTCTGAAATTTATTTTTTAGAAGATAAAATAATTTATAATCATAGAAATAAGGGAAATAATAAACCTTAAAATAAATATTTATTTAATATGACTGTAAACCAATAATTAATAAAGGCTCATTGAAAAGCCAAACAGAGAATAATTAATAAAGGCTCATTGAAAAAGCTACAAAGAGATATAATTTAATAAATGGCTAATTGAAAAGCTACAAGAGAATAATTCATGCAAAGGCTCAATGAAAAGCTACAAGACAGATAAAAGGCTGCATTGAAAAAGCACAAAGATAGAAAAAAAAATAAAAATATATTAATTCTTCAGAGGATTAAAGACCCTACACAACTTCTCAGTAGAATAAATTTAATGAACTAATTCAATTGGATAATGGTTTAGTTCAATTGTTATTATAGAAGAAACAATGGCACCTGCTTCCACTCTTATGGTTATCTGAAAGTCAGACCTGAGAATAAAAGAGATTTGAAACTGGAAACGAAAGAAGTGTTTAATACCACCTGCTTTTTTCCTAGGGCCATTATAATTTTGCCAATACTGTATGCCCAGTAAACAATGAAGTTATCTTGAGTTAAACATTAATTTAAAGACACTCTTTTTATTTAAGAAAAATAAATATATAGGGAATGTTCATCCTATTTAAAAATTAACTGAAAAAGAATATTTTCTAAAACTGATTTGCTACAGAAAAAAGCAAATAGGATCTACTTGTATAGTAACCTGCTCAAAGAATCTGTCAGACAAACAATTGAAAAATGCATACAGAGAGATTAAAGAAAAATTTAGTAAAGAAGATGCAGATGTATGCTATTTTATCAGAAACTGAACAAATTAGAAGAACTTTTGGGACTTGTTATGAATCACAGAGGACCGTCATTGCTTTAGACGATGATGCAGTTCCTTTTGTCCCATACAGAAGTTTGAAATAGAAGTTACCCCAGATGCTCCAAAGATTATTTTTAGAAAACAGTATCGTCTACCACATATCGTTATTTGGAAGACATCAATTAACCAGCAATTACCAGCCGTAAATTGCCCACCTGAAAATTGCTTAATTACCTACATAGCTCTTCGTCTATTGGTGGTGCTAAAAAGAATCAAACAAACGCTCGTGTTTGCATAGACTATAGGTACTGAACTCTTTCAGCATACTGACGTGTACCCAATTGCCCTCATGACGAATATTACTCGTCCCTTAGGAGCAGTACCATTTTTCTAGCGTGCTTGATCGATTGCTTATCATTCCCTCGAAGTCGAAGAGGAAACACAGAAATTAATGCCTTCCGTACAAGAAAATGGATATTCTGCCCAACCAGATTAATTATTTGGGCTGATAGAATGCCCTAGTACTATGCTAGAAGATGCAAGTCGGTAAAAGAAATAATGAATAAAATTACACATAAATTTACACGAATTTTCGAATAATTCGAAAAATAAATGAATCATTTTGAAAACTTAAATGAACGTATGAAGAAGAGAAACAAGTTGATGAGGTAAATTGAATGAAGGAACTTTTACTGACTCGTATCTTCTTTCGGTTAAAATAAGAAAGAGACGGAATTTCACCAGATCCATCGAAGATATAATCGATGAAGAGTTTCGTCCCTCCAACAAGTGTAAGGGAAACACAACTTTATAGGTTTTTCTCTAATTTTGCTTATCTGTTTGAGCCACTTGCCCCTAATTGGTATCATTATATATTTAATAAGACGATGCTTAAGTTTGAATGCGAAGGAAGACACCAAAAACATTTAAATCTTATCAACATATGGTTCGAATAACTGCAGTGAACTTTTCCAGTATTATTCCAGCCATTTATAGGTAAGACGCTGTGCTTGGAATGGAGAGTTCTTTATCAACTGTTGACGATGGCAAAGAAAAGCCTATCGTTTTCGTCTCAGAGTGTTAAGAGGCAGTGATAAACTTACGATACCATAGAGAAGGAATGTTTGGCTGTTGTCTTTTCACCTCACGAACAATTTAAAACATATATCGGTGTTCGCGTCGCTACGACATCACATATCTTAACTGATACTCTACTCTTTGCTTCTCTTTTCGCCAATATGAAACAGAACTATTAGTATTACTTTCAAATTTTATTTGTCATAGCTTTTCTTGAAGAGTTAGGTAATATTAGTTAGGAAAAACAAAAATAGTGGCTAATTTTTTGAGTAGGCACCCAGCGAAAGCTCCAAACGTTTCTTTAAATGGAGAAAAGAAACTATGCTACCCCAAGAAATATTTTATTTTAACGAAAGAAACTTTAAATACGGAACATGAAAATTGCCTCTAGATAAAATATGATTAAAAGTGGGCTAAAAAACACCAAGAGTCAACCACATATTTTCCATTAGAAAGTATTGTACTATGCAAAACAAGAAAGAACTTATGTAAACAGGACCCAGATAGCTATATCTCTCAGTAATCTGATGCATCCTGCCATCTTTCATGTGGAAGTGGGCATGGATGGACAGCAAAGGACTGAAGGAGTTAGAGAAAGATGACGTTGTTCCTGCATCTGAGTTAAGTTTAGTAATAGGAGTACTGTTCCCATGCGTATCTTTGGCTAAAGTTAAAGGTCTAGCTCCAAAAGCAGAATAAATCAGAATGGCCTTCCTTATAACTTCCGTTTTCCAAGAGTACATTAAACGTGGACGCATTGAAAAACTTCCGAAATGTTGAATGTTCAGGTGCCAACAGCATTCTTGGGTATTCCCGAGATGCTTATTGAAGCTTCGTTTTATGGCGAGTTGTCGCCTGTAAATCAGAACTAAGCGCAAGAATCTTGCTCAAGCTTTACAGAGAAGAGCTAAATTTCGGCATTCGATCCCAGAAATTCTAGCTTCGGATAATGCCCCAGAATTCACTTCAGCTGCTTTCAAAGAGCTATGTAAAGCTTGGAGATAAAGACAGGTTAATATTCCGCCCTATAAACCAAGTCAAAATTGGGTAGTTGAAAGATTGAATGTGCGGATATCGAGAAAATTTTCTTCGTCCTTTTGTCAAAGACTTTCCCACCACACATGGTCAGGATAAATTAAATTATGATGGACATAATTATTCAAAAGGATTCCCGAGAATAATAAAACTGTATCGACTTAATAGCAATATACTAATGGTTTGACCTTTCAGTTTTTTGGCCGGACACAGGACTACTTTCATTCATTTCAGTGAAGTAGAGCCTTAGAAAATTCACATTTCTGCATGCAGTTTTAGTCCAACTAAATTACTCTTCCTATTTTTTTGAAATTGAATTTCGAATTTTCTGCATCTTTGTAAACAATACTAGCCCCCTTTCGAAGGGTTATGGTGTCCGTGCACAATTAGGGACTCCGAAGTTTTTTTTATTTTAAAATACCCAATGTTTTTGTTCATATGTTAAATGTAATTCTTATATTTAAACAAAATATTGATATAAAGCAGAAGCTAATTTTCTTCAAAATTAATTTAAAATTGCTCAAGATAAAAAGTAACTGGAAATATTGAGTAAAATAATTTACGTCAATGTTTCGCTAAAAGTATAATTAATTTTAAAAGTTTCAATTTTGATAGAAATATTTTAGTAAAGATTTCATATTAAATTTATAGATTTGAACCTAGATTCAAGCTTTACATTAATTTGAACTATTGGAGGTGTAAGAGTTGGTTAACAACCATATATTAAGTAATCTTTGTTTATGCTTAAACAAAAGCGAATCCCAAGTTTGGTCCGAGCTCTAGCTTTCATATACTGTACATGTCTGGGAATCAACATTGCAATTTGTTTATATAATATGGAGCGTTATTTTTTATGCTTCTTTTCTTTCTTTCTTTATCTACCTTCTATTTTCCCAAGAATGGGAGCAAGGTGCGTTACATGCATCGGAAAAGAAAAGCAGTAGAAGAACATGACAAAAGTCGAAAAAAGCCAACCCTTACCGCCCCCTCAGTACCATTAATTAGTGAAAACTCATCGCAGTCAGAAAATCCACCCTAAAGCTTCATGGGACAGCGACGGACCCTCACCATGGTAGATCGTCAATGTAAGGGTTCATCCCTTGGCCCAGGTGGGCCACAACCATACCCCCTCACAATCCCCCGCCATTCACTCCTGTTATACCTTTCTTCGCCTCTATAAACTCACATTTCTCCTTCAAACATTCGTTTACTGACTCAATCCACTTTTCTTCGGTCTCCCAGCCGGTCGGTTCCCCAACACACTCGCCACCATATACATCCCAGCTTAACCAACCGACTATCATTCTCATCCTTTCCATATGACCAAACCATCTCAACATACTTTCATTTATTCTACTCATTTACCCCTTTCTTCACACCACACGACTCTCTAATACGTTCATTCCTCATTTATAATTCTTCTCACCTAACACTCCCTAAGATTGTCCATCTAACACATTGAACTTTAGATCTATACTTCTTATTCCAGACCACTTAGTCTCACTACTATACAATAACACACGGTAACAACATACCTTCATGTAAGACCCTAGCACACTCAAGACTTAGTCCCTTTACATTCACCAACGATTTAATTGCACCAGCCACCTTCCTGCCATTCACAACTTTCCTACTACACTCTGCATCATCCGTTCCCTTCTCATCCAACATATACCCTAAATATTTAAACTCAGACACTTGTTTCCAGCTGCTCACCCATCTAACATATAATTAAACATCTTTCTTTTGAGACTTCATGATTTGCTTTTAGTACATTCAACCCACGCTTCTTTTTATATTTAACCGCTTTCATCACCTCTTCATTCCACCATTCCTGTTAACATTCTTACTTCCTACTTTAGCACATTCACACACTTCCCTTTGCACTACTAACAATTGCTTCCTTCATTTGCCCCCAGATTTGTTCAGTATCAGCTTGTTCACATTCACTAGCAGGCAGCTCTTACATACTTACCCTTATTGTCTTGTTACTTAACTTCTCATCTTAATTTTACCTACTTCCTTTCGTATCACCTTCCTCTCTCCATCCAAGCCCCCACTAACTTAATTTTGCATAGAACAACATAATGATCCGACTAATCCCATTCCTAAACCTCACTGATTTAACATCAACACATACTTCATCTTCTTCACCAACACAAAATCAATCATACTATTCACTTCGATACCATCTCTACCTACACCAACTCCTAGTATACTTATGGATACTCTTGTGTTTAAAGAAAGTATTACCCACACACATACCTCTCTCTCTTCACAGAAATCAATCACCTTCCACCATTCTCATTTTCTCCACCACCCCCAAAACCACCTGTTATACCATCCCTTTTTGATCACCTATCCAACCAACCATTCAGGTCCCCCAACACTATCAATCTGACGCTCCTACTCACCCATCAGAACATGTCATTCAGATTATCCCAAAATCGTACTCCAACGTTTCCCTCAGATGGACCACATACCCCTTGACCTTTTCAAACTTAAATTTAACCATTAAATTCTAGGACTCGCACACAAAGTCTACCATAGCTTTTGTACCACAGGTCACTCATCAAAATTGCAACTCCTTCTCTCCTCTCTCATTCCTTTTCCACCCAGCACACACACATTTCACACCACATCCCTCATTTTTCACGGTTTCCCTTTCATCTTTGTTTGCCACAGCGAACAAATCAAATTGCCCTTTCTAAATACATCCATCACCTCTCTCATAACTTCTCCTCATCTTTTATTTCTCTGACATTCCATGTACCCATACGTTCATACAATTTCGCCGAATAATTAGAGGCCGTTTACGGCGATCACGACCATCAGTATATGTTTATGCTTATTGTTCAAACCCAGGTAAAACTAATACCAAATATGATTGCTTTTTACTTGATATATATATATATACAATCCGAGTTTTATTTCAGATTCATTGGGATAAAGATGTAATGTTCAATTTTCTGAATGAATTTTTATCATGGGTAAAAGAGGTAGTTGAAGAAGATAAGCCGAATATTGTTTACAAATTCCGTCGCCTTCCTGGAGAAGAAAGCATTACATATACACTTCTTAAACCTGAATCTGGAGAAGAATTTTTACCAAAGTTTTATATTGATGAAATATTTAAGATTTAAATATATTTGTATAGATATTATATTAATTAAATACCCAAAATTTAAATTTTTGTATTTTTATGTTAAAGAATTTTTTTTATTATTGTTTCATTTCTCCATTTACAATCATGTTTTTCCGGTTAAAAATGACTAAATGACCACGTTTACATGATAATAGCATGACGGAAATTGAAGAATTATACATCTTGAAATGACAATAGTATTCCCTATTATGAAACAAGCTAGAAAAATCATTTCAAACTGTACAAAGGTATAAATAAAACCACTAATAATATACAGAAATTGATAAAAAAAAAATCAGGTATATGTACACTAAAAAAATAAAATGAATTAATTACATGAACATCCCTATAACTTAATATACAAATATATTACTATATTACATCAGAAACATTACATTTTTTGAATTCATTACAAAATTCATAAATTGTTCTCCACTTTGAAATTCTGAACATTTTATATTGAAGCTTTTAATGTTTAGGAAAAAATTCATAAATGTGAATGCAATAATTTAATTTTAATAACAAGGTAATTTAAAACCAAACATTGTGGAATGATTACAAAGGGTACTTTAGTACAATATATATATATATATATATATATATATATATATATATATATATATATATATATATATATATATATATATATATATATATATATATATATATATATATATATATATACTATATATATATATATATATATATATATATATATATATATATATATATATATACCAAAATTAATTTTTATAATAAAAAAAACATATATTCGATTTACGACAATGTATCTGCTCTAAGATAGAAACCTAAACATGTACTTCTCTGATATTTTAATCATACACGAACATTTGAAGTAAAAATTATCGCTTTCCATTTTACAACGCGATTAAGAATATTCTGCTTGCCAATTGTATGAGCTATTTATTATACTTAACATTTATATTTCATTTAGCTAATCGCATACGAAAACTAAAATTACATGCGTCATTTTCGTTCTGACTTACCAAGTTGTAAAATATATAAAGCACATTCCACCTAGCTATAAAAATTCAATTTCTTTTCAAACTACCACACAATCAAATTCTACTTTTTCAATTCAAATGCACATTAATTTTAAAACAGTATTTTAGCATTTTAAATATTTTCCCTATAATTATATATGACAGATCATTTAAAATATTTTAAGACCACAAAGTTTGACCAATCTACCAAACTACTTGGCCACAGCACTTAATAACTGAAATGAGCATAACTATTTTAAATTGATGAAGTAACAATAAATATTGGCGAGTTCGTATCACATTAGACAAAAAATTTACAAGAGACGTTTATAACAATTAGAAAACGTTACTAGATACAGCCTAAATGATTTACAATAATCGTATTATAATAATAAAGCCAATATAGTGGATTTCGATCACTTTTAACTTATTTGGTCCAAATCCTACAATTATAAGTCGTTTTCGATTTTATGGGGCACCCTGCCGTTTAATTGTTCTATTTAAAATTTTTATATTCGTATGACGCTGTGTAATCATCTATATTTACTGGTAAATTACTGCTTACCTAAAATATTTAACGCTTGAATGAGATTAAAACTATTCTAATAGTATTAGGTGTAATTGTACACAAAGGACATTAAAAGTAAATGCAAAAAGATTACTCCATTAGCTTTTCCTTCAAAACTGTTCAAAGTGCTAGTTTAAAAAAAATCATGACTGGTTCACATATTAAAGGAATTTTGTAATTTATATATATATATATATATATATATATATATATATATATATATATATATATATATATATATATATATATATATATATATATATATATATATATATATATATATATATATATATATATATATATATATATATATATATATAGTTTATTGCCACCGAATCTCTACCCATGTAATTTTCGGGTTCATTACCTACAGCAGTAGGGTCTTTGATCAGGGAAATTGTGTTACATGAATTTCCTACCCTAGTTAATTAAGGTACAAAGATTATCTAAGTTTGATAGCTAGCCCTTCTTCGACTTAACTCATTTAGAAATTCTAGTCCCCATGGGCGTGGTTTCGAATCCAGATGAGCGGACTTTCTTATTCTAGAAGCACGAGAGAAAGTGTGATTTTATAACTTATAATAGATTGTTCTGTTGTATGTGTCGGCTATGTTTTTGGTGAAGTGTGGGTATTGAGATTAGTGTAATTCACTATGCCGTAAACTATAATTAAATTTTACAGAAGATCTCCTCCTAACGGCAATTTTTTGCGTCCGTTCAGGTAGCCAGAGACTCCTCTCGCGAGAGGTAATTACGATCTAAAGACTCGTTTTTATCTACTAAGCTACAGTAAACTAATATATATATATATATATAGTGGTGAGTGTGTTGGGAACCGACCGGCTGGGAGACCGAAGAGAAAGTGGATTGAGTCGGTGAACGAATGTCTGAAGAAGAGAGTTTGGCAGAGGCGAGAATAAAGGTGCATGATAGGAGAGAATGGCGGGGTTTTTGTATGGGGGCATGGTTGTGGCCCACCTGGGCCAGGGGATGAACCCTTACATTGACGATTTACCATAGTGAGGGTCCGTCGCGGTCCCATGATGCTCTAGGGTGGATTTTCTGTCTGTGACGAGCTCTCACTAATTAATGGTACAGAGGGGGCGGTAAGGCTGGGCTTTCTTTTCGACGTTTGTCATGTTCTCCTACTGCTTTTCTGCACCTTACTAATCTTAGGGCAAAAGGAAGGAGTGAAGAGAAAGAACGAAGAAACGAGAAAATATATATATATATATATATATATATACCATATATATATATATATATATATATATATATATATATATATATATATATATATATATATATATATATATATATATATATATATATATATATATATATATATATATATATATATATATAACACTAATTAACCATAAAATATTCTATATTTTTAGGGATTTCTATCAAATAGACAGTGAGCAATAATTTTGCAAAGAATAACGGAAAGCATTTTCTACATTTAATTAAATACTATTTTATAATTTCTCATTAGCAAAGTTCGGTTTATTGGACCAGTTGCTAATTACTCCCTGTCCCAATGTGCCCCAATTAACCGGAATCCACTGATATATATATATATATATATATATATATATATATATATATATATATATATATATATATATATATATATATATATATATATATATATAATATATATATATATATATATATATATATATATATATATATATAATTTGGCACAGCTATGGAAGAAGTTAAAATCAAAATGAATATATTATCATTCAAACTTTATAAAAGTATACATTCATATATATAATATTTACAAAATTACAGTACTAATGCCGAAATTAGCAGAGCTATGAATAATAAAACTAAGATGAAATAAAAAAACAAATTAAGACTCCAATGATTCGGCAATCACTAATTAAAGCACCTCATTTTCATTTTAAAAGAAAAAAAAATATATAAATAATTATTTAGCTTAGATTGTTAAAAAGGAAAATTGAAGCACCACAAGGTTTTCTTGTGCTGATTTTTTACTAACCAGATATATGAAGA
>JABUQX010025864.1:30000-49180 GCA_015478945.1 Trachelipus rathkii
TTAATTGGTTTTCTTATAATTTGCCCGAGTTTACAATTTAATAACGTTAAAGGCAACTAAACTCAGATCCTTTTTTCCATTAGTAATGTTTTTCTCCTTTTAACTTATAGGTATATTTGTGTATTTAATGTTTATTTGTGTATATATTTATCAATTTTGTGGTCATAATCTTGTGCTTTTAATTATAATATGTGATTGATTTTATACCAGTGATGATAGTTTTTATTCAACTTTTTGCTGTTCCATTTAAGGTTAAATACTTTTGATTTCCAATTTTTAGTATTTATTTTCAACCTTTAATTTTTAATCTTTGATTTTTAATTTTGTATTTCACGACAGGTTGGTTGTGTATAATTGATTATTAAATTTAAATATAATATGATGATCTTTGAAAGGATATGATATGATAGATGACTCTTAGTCTTCATATTATGATATTTATGTAGTTATATATAGTTCGTTTATAGATATTGTTTCAATAATTTCATATAACATAATATATAATAAAAGACAACCAACCATATATATATAACATATAAATATAGCAGCAACAACAGCAACCTTATAACAATATAGCATATAATAGCTGCTGCTATCTTCGCTAGCAACAATAACCAACTATGTATATCAACTTAATATACTTATATATCTTTCATATATATGCTACTATATAAATATGTATATATTACCATGCAAAGTTAATTTGATTTCTCTTAGATGTATGATTAAAATTCTTCCTCAAGTGTCTTAAATATTCGACTAAGTGTAGCTCACTTGCTATTTCATAGTAACAGACAAACTGTGTAGAATCATCAGATACAATGCCTAAAAATGATACAAGGTTTTCATGGTTCCATGCTCCTGAAAGAAGAAAAATAACCTTAATATAACAATATATATAATAGCATAATATAACATAACATATAATATGCTGCTAACTATATATATATATATATATAACTAATATACATATATATATATTTAGCAAATTAATAACAATAACCTTAATAACAACTATATATATAGCTCTTAACCTTTCTCTAACATATATATAATATTATTATTATTATTATTATTATATTATAACATCATTGCTGTATATGTAATCTTGCTATCTAGAAAAACGTTTGGTAGTGTTTGTCATAATTGGAAATACTGTTAGTTTTGTATTATTACTATTACTATTACTATTATTTACTATTATTACTATTATTATTATTATTATTATTAATATTATTATTGTTGACCCAATGGCTTATTATTGACAAACTATTACATTATTATTATTATTATTATTATTATTATTATTATTATTATTATTATTATGTTGTATTAATGTGCTTATCTTTTACAAGTCTTTGGCGTTACCCTACCCTAATGCAAAATACTACTTTCTAATACAGTATATACTCCTGTGTATTAGTATCTTACTAATAGCATAACTATGTGTTATTTAGTATGAGAATAAAGTATTTTTTTATTATCTTGAAATTCTTCACTCTAAGACTGGGGTAGGTGCCATCTGGTATACGCTCAGACGTGTAGAAAGAATATGACAAGTCGAAAGAAAGCCAGCCTTACCGCCTAGGGTTGACCGGGGCGGATTTTTGCCGGGAGCCGGGGCCGGGGCTGCGCTCTGTTCCCAGCCCGGGGCAGGGCCGGGGGTTAGCTAAAATTGAAATGTAAGTCCAAAGCTTTTTACTGAGGATCTTAAAACTTAGGATGAAAATTAAATATAATTTTCAGTAGTTAATAATTATAAAAAAGGAATACATTTGATTAATTCAATTAAATAATATTTTCGAAAGAATTTTTTTAGAAAATAATTGATTTTCTATTAGAAGATATTTTTCTATTAAGCAAAATATATATGCTTTTATATATACTTAAATATATATATATAAATATCTTTGCTGTATATATATATATATATATATAACAACAACTTAATAACAACAATATATATATATATACTACATCCTTATATACATATCACTCTATACATAATATACTTCAAAAGGAATTATATATATATAAAGGTGCATGATAGGAGGAATGGCGGGGTTTTTGTATGGGGGCATGGTTGTGGCCCCACCTGGGCCAGGGGATGCAGACCCGCCATTGGCGTGGTTTCCTCATATTGAGGTCCGTTACGGTCCCGCATGATGTTCCTCGGGTGGATTTTCTGTCTGTGACGAGCTCTCACTAATTAATGGTACAGAGGGAGCGGTAGGCTGGGCTTTCTTTCGACGTTTGTCATGTTCTCCTACTGCTTTTCTTTTTCCGATAACATTTTTGGCTTACTTACCCAATCTTGGGGCCCAAAGAAGGGAAGGTGAAGAGAAGAGAAGAAGATAGCAATAGCAATAGCCAGCCAACCTTAATAACATAACTCAAATAACCATGTAACAACTAATAATAATATATACATAACCAACCAATAACCGCTATGTAATACAACCAATATAATATAATAATATAATATTATAATACAACTTTCAACATAACCATGTAGCTTAACCAATAACATATATGCGCTAATAACTAATATATATTATTATTTATTTATTTTATAACAATAACCAGCCAACTATAATAATAATATATCCAACGCTACGCCTGTCATATGGCATAATATAACTGCGCTGTACTGTAACAACAACTGTATTTATCAATATATATTTGACACTTCCATCCATCCTGTTAGGGTATGCCTGTCAGATTGCTTCTCCTCCAGAATCTTTTCCCAAAGATTTTTATCTTCAAATGTTCGTTCTTCTTTTTCCTCTACTGTCTTGCCTCTACGTTGTACAGCCTCTGCCACCAAATCCATCTCTTCGGTCTTCCTGCTGGTCTCCTACATTCTGGTCTCCAATCCATCATCTCTCTCAATCTCCCCCCTTCCCTCATTCTTTTCACATGTCAAAACCATCTTAACTGGTTTCTCTCCACGCATTCCAAAACAGGTTCCACTTTCTCCCAGTTCTCTCCTCACAAGCTCGCTCCTCATTCTGTCTCAACGATACTCCTCTAATGAGTAAGTACCCTCATTTCTGCAGCTTCTATTCTGCTTTTCTGCATCGTATTCATTGCCCAGCATTCAGAACCATACAACAATATCGGTCTCAGAATTGTTTTATATATTCTCTATTTTAAACTCTGTTGGTATCCCTTTCTCATTTAGCAACGGGGGGTATAACATTCCCACTTTCTGTGAAAATCTCCCAATTCTTCCCTTTCAACTCATCATCTTGTCTTCCTTGATCCTCAAAACGCCCAAATGCTTAAATCTATTCACTTGCTTAAGCCTTATATCTCTTCTATGTTCACTACTATATCTTCCCTCTCTTACAATCACCATTATTTCCGTTTCTTCTCTCTGTTTATTCTCATGCCCATTGACTTCAGTACCTCACTATCCCACCTATTCACAGCTTCTTGCAGGTCTTGAGGCTTATGATGTTATCACTGCCGCCGCATCATCCACATAAACCAAAGTGTTAGCCCTATTTTCCCTTATGCACTCCTTCTTTAGGCGCATCTGTCAGAGCAAAGTGCAAGAGCAATGGTGACAAGTACACTTCCCTGTCTAACCCCCCGTTTACTTCAAAAAACCACTTCTCTCCCTTCCCTGTTTACTCCTAACCGTATTTATTGGTTCATCTGGGCATTATCTCTGGACATTTCATGTTATGGCATACATCGGATTTTCTAACACTCCACGGTCTCTCCCTATTTATTCTATCAAATGCCTTTTCCGAGTCTATGAATGCAGCATACGCCTTCTGATTCCACTCCATGATTTTCTCTGTCAGCATCTTCATGTAAAAATATTAGGTCAGTAGTACTTTTCCTGGTCTGAACCGTGCTGCCATTTTCCAATCTTGTCCTCGACCTCTATCCTCAATTTTTCCAAGATCCTCTCTTATATTTTACTCGCCACCACCAACAATACTATTCCTTTATAATTTCCGCATATTCTTTTATCTCCCTTCTTATGTATCGGACAGATTACTGCTTTCCTCAATTCTGTTGGTATTTTTCTTTCTTTCCATACTTGGTTTAACAATCTTGTCAACCATTTAGTTATGGCTTCATCCATACGTTTTAACTAGATATCCGGCATTCCAAATCACATCTCCCTCTCACGCATTAAATATCTTAAACTGCTTCTTTTGATTATATGTGTCGCCCAATACACTATTAATAGGACGTGTCCCATGCTTCCCTGTTTTAAACTGAGGGGATATTTAATCATTTCCTCCTCCTTCCTCTACGTTCAATAACTTAACGAAATACAGCGATATTTATACAGAATTATATATATAGCAACAGCAATAATAATAGGATTAGACTATACTACGATAATATTATATATAGCAATATATATATATATATTTGCTGTAATAATAACAATAATAACGCTAAATAAGATGTATAACCTTAACATATAACTTATATATATATATACTCTCTTATATATATATTTCAGTAAATAAATCTTTTTGAATAGATCTTGCGGCCAGATTCAGAAACCTTTTAGATAAATAAATACATTAACATTTTAATGGTATATTTATTTCCTTTTCCGAATTCGTTTGAAATATCAAAATTTCGGATATTTTTATGTTAAAAACTCGAAAAAATTATAATTTGGCTTCAATTTTAATTTGAAATCATAGTAAATACAAAAAAAAAAATTGATTATATTTAGGTATGTTTACGCATTTTGGATCAGTTAATAACAAGGGAGTAATGGAATTAAAATATATATTTTTATTTTGTTTGATTTAACCCTCTATTATTTAGGGTAAATTTACAGTTAACCGGTCGAAAACCCCGGTTTTTCCTGATTTTGGCCGGGGCCGGGGTCACTAAAAATGGCCGGGGCCGAGGACAGTTCTTCCGTGGCGGAAATTTGTCGCAGTCAGAAAATCCACCTAAAGCTTCACGGGACCGCGACGGACCCTCACTTCTCACTGGCATCTTGGGTGGGGATTCATTCCCTGGCTGGGAGTGGGCCACAACCATCAAAACCCACCTCCATTCCTCCCTATTATGCACCTTATTCTCGCCTCTGCTAAACTCCTCTCCTTCAGACGTTCGTTCACTGACTCAATCTACTTTTCTTCGCTTTGGTCTCCCAATGGTCGATTGCCAACACACGAACATCTTTGCATCCGCTTAACCAACAAACTTCCAATCATCCTTTCTATTTGACCCAAGCCATCTCAACATACTTTCATTTATTCTCATTACACCCTTTCTTCACAACCGCACTGTAACTTCTCAGAAGCCGATTCGTCCTCATTTACATGCAATTCTTTCCACTAACACGCCCTAAGATTGTCCATCTGAACACGTTGAACTTTACATCTATACCTCTTATTCCAGACCATAGCCTCACTACTATACATTAACACAGGTAACAGCATACCCTCATGTAAGACAATAGCGCACTCAAGACTTAGTCAGTTTACGTCCACCAACGATTTAATTGCACCAGCCACCTTCCTGACATTCACAACTTTCCTACTACACTTTCTGCATCATCCGCTCCCTTTTCTATCGGCATATACCCAAAGTATTTAAGCTCAAGACACTTGTTCCAGCTGCTCACCATCAACATAACTTCACACCGAGGACTGTCCTCACCCCACAATAACCTCTTATCTACAGTTTTACTTTCAAACCCCTCCTTTTACACACCCTGCCAAATCTCTCAAATTCTCTTCAGATTCACCACACAAAACCAAATCATCCGCATATAATAGGTAGGGCACCCTCCACTCACCTCCATTCTCCATCATTCTAACACCATCCTAACAGCCCCATCCATATACAAATTGAATAACCAAGGGGACAAAACACATTGCTGCCTCACTCCGCTATTAATATTGAAAACCGTCACTTTTGGGTTTCAACGAAGGTCACTTACACGCTGCCTCATCGTCATACATACTTTTGATTCATTCAAAAGCCAATAACACCATACATTACTAACTCCTGCCATAGGGCTCTATTAATCATATCATGCGCCTGTTTGCAAATCCGTAAACCTAAATACAATTTATTCTTCTTCTATATCATTTTCTAAATCATTTGTTTCAAAATGTAAAGATTTTATCCACACCTCCTTCACTCCCAAAACGCACCTTGTTCTTCACAATCAGTCCCTCTCAGTCCTCGACGCACTCTTTCGACAAAATACCAGCATATATCTTCCCTACAACACTCAATAAATTGATTTCTATAATTTCTACAGTTCCCCCTTATCTCCCTTACCCTTATGTAAAAGAGATTTTTAAGTACTGCTCTCTCACAATCCCTCGAACTATACCTCAACAAACTCTTTGTTCCCACACAACTTCCAAATTCAATCAATCACCATGTCGTTACCGTTCTTGATCATTTCACATGTAATTTCATCTATACCTGCAGATTTACCATTCTTCAACTTTCTCATTCTACCCATTACCTCCTCTCTTGCTAATGATCTCATCCCAAAATACCTATTCCTTCTTGCACCATCAAACCCTACACACATTCACTATCACCTCTTCATTACTGTTAATATTATACAGATTCTCGAAATGTTCTTTCCACACTCCCCTCCATCCATTTCATCAGTTACAAAAGTACTATCATTATTCTAAGCAGGTTCCCCTTATTCTCATTCTTTAACCTTTCGAGCTTCCTTCCAGAAGAGCTTCCAATTCCCTTCTAAGTCCCCATTCATCCTCCTTCAGAACTGTTCATTTACCTCTTCTTTTCTCCTACGTATGCACCTTTTAGTATTCCTTTTTTCATACCCCCAGTCTTGGGGAGAAAAAAGTAGATGAAGAAGAAGAAGATATATATAGTATGGAGCAAACTTATGCCACTATTATTTTCATTCCAAACATAAAATACATTTAATGTACATAAGAACATAAATATAATTTAACACCTTTTCCATGGTGAAATCTATAAATAAATAAATAAAATAACCTTATATATATAATCAGAATCTATAACTTCTTTCATATATGATATATATATATATAATATATATATATATATATATATATATCTTTATATAACAACAACCAGCAACAATATATATAATCACTTCTAAAATGATTTATCAATTATAATATTAGAGGCTTTTTTATATAAATAAGTAAAACTTTAACTCACGTCATGTGACAAACTTCCAATATACTTTTTGTGTTACAAAACTTTGTCAATCAGTGTCTTTACTGCTACTTTCTGTCCTTTGAATTCTCCTTGTCGTACGTCACCAAATTCTCCTTTGCCTAATATTGTATCTGTAAGCTGCATAATATATATATATATATATATATATATATATATAAATTAAAATATAATATTTTCTCCTAAATTTTAAAATAATTCTCTTTGAACTGTAAATAATTTATATAATATATAATTTATTCAAAACAATTTTTCTTAAAAATAAAAACTTCTTCCATAAAATCCTCCTTTAACGATGTCCTTAGATCAGATTTTATTATTTTTAAAGCAGAAAATAGGCTCTCAACATTCACTTGAACTAGGAGGCCAAGCTGTAATTGTGCAAGCGGCATCTTGCCAAATTTTAAGATAGCAATTGATTGCCTCTTTAACTGTTAACTTTGATTCCGGTCGATTTCCATTATTCCATCTAATGACTTTTGGAATTCTACTTTTATTTTTCGAAGTAAGATATTTAGGTGAATGTCTTTTACTAGTAGATTGTCTTTTAGTTTTTTCAAATCGCTTTCTGCAGCTCCAATTTTTCCCTCATTCCGTCAAATTTGACTACTAACATCTTCAATCTGATAAAATTCTTCAAGGGAGGATTCCTGAAACTACTGAACTTGAATCCTGATCCAAATTCTGTTCGATAGTGTTTTTCATTTTAAGTCCATAGTTTACAAAGAGCACTCCTAGCCTTTAATATCAGATCTTCAGTTCTTGAGAAAGATTCTAAACAAAGATTGCCGACAAAGTATATTTTATTTTCAGTTAACAATTCTTTCCCTTCTTGTCATAGAATACATAAATGACATTGATGGCTCAGTTTCTATAAAATTTTCCTGCGTCAACTTCTGATTGAATATTTTTTTTTGTTAAGTATGGGTGTTTTAATAATTCTTCGAGGGTTTTGATTTTGTTTCCACTTACTGTCGGAGAGAGAAATTTCAGAAGTACCGGAAGCCATCATATTACTATATAATCTTTTAGTTCCAGAAGCCTTTCGAATTTAGAGCATATGTACTTCCCCATCTTTTCTCTTGACCTAAGATTGCCATTTTTGCAGCTTGATTCTCAGAACTTCCATTAATTTTGGGGTACGTGCTGCTTTTGCTATTTGTCTCGCCCTGCTTATAAGATTTGCTCTATGAGTATTGTGGAGACCATCACGCACTGCTAACTGTAAAGTATGAACTCCACATCTCATGTGTGCAATGTTAACGTTATCGGAACATAGTCTTTTCATAGTTTTATCAAGTTCATTCTGAAAACAACTATTACTTCTTCGTTTTGACATTCAATAAATATCAGTATCACATTACGCAGCTTCCTATTCTCAGCCCTCATTGTCCTTAATTTAATTTTTCAATTCGTACTGATCTGTTTGATGGTTATCCGTAACTAAGCTAATTACTCTGTCTCTTGTTATTTCGAATTCTTTTAAGATGTCAGTAACAAATTCTTGGATATATTCACTGAAATGTTGAGATTTGGTTTCTTTTACTGCTAACGTTTTAGAAATATTGTTTTTTATCTTCGTCCACATATATAATATTATTGACAAAATAATTTAGCTTTGCCCATGTGTAAGTATCCATTTTTTAAATGCACAAAGCGTCCCTTTATGCAATTTTTAACTTATTTTTTTAGTTTATTTTTTCTTCTAGAACTATTTTACAAATATTTTCCGTCTAAAGGGACTTCCAGTTTCTAAGCCATGTCTCCACACAGTGCTCTAAATACTGGTCATGCAAAGAAAACTAATGGGTCACTATCTTTAACAACCATTAAAATCAATTGTATTTTGAATTTTTCACTTAACATAGACAGAACAAGTTTATGGCAACCGAAAAAGTTTCCACTTTAGTCTGAGTTTTTGAAATTAAAGGTTTATCCTGATTACCTTTAGCTTCACCTTTCTTTTTAACAATTGCAGCAATGTCTGGATGATAGCGTTTTAAATGTCGCATTAATTTAAAAGATCCAATAGATGTATTGTGACCCCATGAGTAACTGGTAGTTAGGTAGACTCTTTTGTGCATGATTCAACTGACCGTTTCCCATCAACCGTGTTAACTATTTCATATTGACAAATGAAAGTATTTTTATCTTCAGAGTGAATAATATATAGTTTTCAAAGTGGAAGGTTGTGCTTGTGATTGCTCTGCTGTGTGTTTGTGTTTTGTTTTTAATTTTTTTCTATTAGAGTGTTGTTTTAATTTTGCTTTAAGTGATTTAGTATTTTAATGTCATATTAGTTTAGAGGTTTTAATTATTTATAAATACTCGAATAAGCGCTTTTTAAGAAGACTTAGATGAAAACATAGCCTAATCTCTCGAACAAGCCGTAATTTTAAGATAAGTTTTTAGTGTTTTACCTTTTTAACTTTTTAAGTTTTACGTATTTAATTTATTCATTAATGCAGCTTTTAGCCTTTTTTAAAGTTTTAATTAGGATTATTGGTATCCGTTTTTGTTTTTTTTTTGGGTTAAATTTAAGTACGTAAGTTAGTGAAGCTGTGCGAGTGTGTGTATGTGATTTTTAACGTTTAAGGTTTTATTTATTTTACATATTTATCGGATTACTGATTTAGTTTGGTCTTGTCTCCATTTTCATAATCATAAGGTGTTGGTAATTTTTTTTTTTAAGGTTTTTTTGCATTTTATTTTTTTTTTTTTTTTTCTTTGCTTTATCTTTTTTTGTATGCGTGATCTGTGGTGTGTTTTGTGTGGGCGCTTGTTTTTAATAAAATCCCAATTCTGTGGGTTTTTTGGGGGCTGTGTATGGTCGAGTTGTGTGTGTTTGTTTGTGGAGGCTGTCTGATTGAATGACTGGACAGAGAAGAATGTAGGGGTGGGCGCAGGCGGGGTTCTCTAATTGAACTTCGCCAACGTTCGTGGTCCTGAAAGCTAACGCATGAATCTGTGGAATATACCTCGCTAACTCTCTACCCTAACATTTTACTTCTGTCTGAGACCCAGCTAAGCCAGGGATTCTTTTTCACAAAATAAACTTAATATCTCCAACTATAACCCTTTTCAACAATTTCAGTCAAATTGGTGGGTCTGTGCCTAAATAAACATTAACACTCCTGTAACACGTCTTGAGAACCTTGAATCTACTAATTTCGATGTTCTGTGGCTTAAAATCTTTCTCCTAACTACTACCGTTATCTGTGTTTCTGCTACTGCTCCCCTAACGGAAAAGATTTTCACCTCCTTTTCGAATATCTTACTCTTCTCATAGACTGTTACTTCTTCCCATCCAAATGCTGAGATCATCTATTTAAGGTGATTTCAACGTACATCACACTGAGTGGTTGGGCTCCTGTCACACTGATGCAGAGGGAGGAGGCCACATTCAGTATTCTGCAAACTAACTGGAACAGTTAATTAAAGAACCTACACACATACCAGATCATCCTAACAATTCTTGAACACGCTTGATTAATGTTTCACCACTACTCCTTCTCGATATAAATACACCATTTTCCCTCCTATCCGTAACCTCGACACATCTTGTAGCTCTTAATTGTTAAAACTTTTTCTCAGCAGCTCACCTGCCCCAAACGTACTTTCTGGCCCTTTAATCGGGCTAATTTGGTGGGGCTGTTGCGGTCGTTTCTTTGCAAACTATGCTTGGAGTGAATCTTGCTCTTTGACTCGGAGGACGTTTCGGTCACCGCTGAAAAGGTAGGAGCTCAATGTCGATGGTATGAGCGGGTTCATTCCATTCTTCAACTAAATCTTTTTCTCCACAAATTCCATGTTCGATGGGGAATGTTCTCGCTCCATTCAAGAGAGAGACATTGCCTATCGGCAATGAAAAACTCTCGTTCTCCTATCACTCTACTAATTTCCTTTCGCTCGGAATCGTTTGCAGGCTATTATTCGACAAGGCTAAGCGCAGCTTTTAACTAAAAGAAAGTGCGAAAACCTCTAACTTGGCTCTCCCACTGATAAAATTTCTGGCCTCTTGCCAAAACATCTCTAATAACTTTGTAAATCTGCCTTTCCTCCACTTATTTCGCTCTGACGGTTCTGTAGCTAACTCTCCTAACTGAAAGTCTAAATCTCTTCCGGCTCCTTTTTTCATCTAATTTACCCTGGACGATTCCCGGCAATCCTCCTCCTGCTTCTTTCCTGTTTTTCAGGTTTTCCTATGCCTATTCCCGCATTACGCTGATCGGGTGCATGGGAAAATCTGAGATCTAATGAGTGTCAGGAAGCGCTAGTGGCCCGGATGGCATACCTCTCCGATGTTTTGCGGGAGTGTGCTTCCGAGCTGGCCCCCTTGTCCTCGTTCAACTCTACTCATATGCCTTAATACTAGTATATTTCCTCAGTGCTGGAAGCCGCGCATATGTCCAACCAATTCCGAAAAAGGGCAGCCGCTCTGATCCTTCAACTATCGTCCTTAAGCTCTCACTTGTATTCCTATCTAAAGATCTTGAAACTCTCGCTTAACTCTCATTTTCCTGGATCATTTGAGTCTCATTCCCTTCTTTCAAATCATCAGTCATGGCTTATCGACGCTCGAGGTCAACTGGTGACATACTATCCTATCTTAACTGATTTATGGTTTTCTGTCGGTCTTCTCCCCTTAGGGACTATGGGGAGCTTGGGGTGGAGGACTCGATATATTAAAGGCTTTTGATCGAGTATGGCATGCGTCGGTAACTACTCCTAAGCTCCCTTCCTTTGGGTTTCCTCTTCCTCTTTGCCTTACCCCTTGTCAAGTTTCTCCTCTGGTCGCTCATATCAGCACTCGTGATGGACAACTTCTTCCTCCTTTTCCTGTTAATTGTGGTGTTCCTCAAGGTTTGTTTTAATCTCCAACTTTATTCTTACTTTTCATCAACGATCTCCTCAGCCGGTCTTCTAACTCTGTTCACTCTTATGCCGATGATCAACTCTCCATTCTTCCACTCATTTCAAATCTGCTCCCTCTTTGCATCTAGAGTTGCTCTCGTCTTCAGCTTTCCCGATTCTTTTCTTGCCGACCTGGATGGATTTCCCGGTGGGGCCGCCACAACCTTGTGAATTCAACTCTTTGACACTCAACTACTTACATCTCCTCTCAAAACAACCTCCTAAACTTTCCTACCTTTTTTCTTTCGACGGTCTAAGCGTCTCACCTGCTGAAACATAAACATTCTTGGTCTGAACATAAACAAAAAATTATCTTTGGAAACCTCATATCATAAACAGTTGCCTAAGGGCGGCCTCAAGAAACTGGGAGTTCTGTCAGGTGTTGCGGGAATTTTTTTCCTTCTGCATAAAGCTACTCCCAGTTATATAAGCGGCCTTATTCCGCCCTTCGTTTGGGAGTACTGTTCTCACATCTGGGGGGGCTCCGGCTCCACCCTTCTATGGAAGAGTTGCAGTCTAAGCTAAGAGACAATTAACTGTCCCTACTTCTTAACTCTCTTGACCACTCTATCTCCTGCGACGTGGACGTGGCGCACTATTCCTTTTCTATAGGTACTACAACGGTAGATTCTCAGAGGAGTTCGGCCACTCGCATTCACCTCCATTGCGTCGCCTCGCAATACAAGGGCAGCACTACTAGTACATGAATTCTGTATGAGAATTGGAAATTCTGGACTCGTTTCGTTGTGGTATCTCCTTCTTTCCAGCCACTTCTGCCTCTGTGGAACTCCTTGCCATCTTGGTTTTTTCCTACTGTATTTAATCCTTCCTCTCTTAAAACCCACGTCCTGCGCACACCTGAGAAGATTTTGCGTTAGGTTTGGGCTTAGTTTACTTTCATATTTCTTATTCTGCCCTTACTTGAGAAGAAATCAGAGTAGTGGTAATCTGTAAAGCTAAAAAAATCTGTTGTCGTCTATGGTAGTCGTTATAGCTAGTAATAACAAAAAATATTAAATAAGGATACTTAAACCTTAATTAAATTACAAGTTATCTCTAGAAGTACGAACCTTTTTTATTATTGAATATTAAATATTCTTCTAATACATTTCTGGAAAAAAAAAAAAATCTATATATAATATATATATATATATATATTATTTATATATATATATTATATATATATATATATATACATATATATATATATATATATATAATATATATAATATATATAATATATATAATATATATATATATATATATATATATATATATATAAAAAGCACGTTAAAAAAAAAATATTATATATATATATAGATATATATATATATATATATATATATATATATATATATAATATATAAATTTTATAAATAATATATTAATACTATATATATATATATAATATATATATATATAGTATAACACCTGTGTAATATAATTAATAATTACTTAATTTTGTATTTGTCGGAGCCGGAGCAGCCTCTTTTTTTTTGCGACTCCGGCTCCGGCTGAATGTGCCCCCTAAAATTTCGGCTCCGACTCCGCGCTCGGCTACAGGGCCCCCCCAAAATCTTGCACTCCGGCTCCAGTCCATCAAAAAGTTTCGACTCCGCTCCACCAAACACCTTGCGGATCCGCTGCCCGGCTCCGCAGCTCTGATTTATTATTATTATTATTATTATTATTATTATTATTATTATTATCTATTATTAATTATTATTAATTATTTTATTAATTATTATCCATCATCATTCGCCTTCTTTCCCCAAGACTGCTGGTAAGGTGCGTGACATGCACCGGAAACAGAATAGTAGTAGAAGAATATGACAAGTCAATAAAGAAAGCCAGCCTTACTCGACCCTTTTATACCATTTAGTGAGAACTCGTTGCAGTCAGAAAATCCACAGAAAATCACCCTAGAGCTTCAACGGAACTACGACGGACCCTCACTATGGCCTATATCGTCAGTGTGGGGTTCATCCTTGGGCGCCAGGTGGGCCACAATCATACCCCTCACAAAGCCCAGTCATTCACTCCTATTAAGCACCTTTCTTCTCGTCTCTGCCAAACTCACATTTCTCTCCGCCAGGCATTCCTTTACTGACTCAATCCACTTTTACTTCGGTATTCCAGTCGGTAGATTTCCAACACACTCACCACTATACATTTGCTTAACCAACCGACTATCACCATCCTTTCCACATGACCAAACCATCTCACGTACTTTCATTTATTCTCTCAATTTACGTCTCTTTTCTTCACAACCACACAACTCTCTAACACGTGCGCATTCCTCATTTTATCAACATTTTCTCAAAGTTGTCATCTGAACATTTGTACTTTAGTATTTTCTTCTTTCTTTCTTTATCTACCTCTTTTTCCCAAGATTGGGAGTAAGGTGCCCTACAAGCATCGGAAAAGAAAAGCAGTAGGAGAGTATGACAAATGTCGAAAAGAAAGCCCAGCCTTACCGCCCCCTCTGTACCATTAATTAGTGAAAACTCGTCACAGACAGAAAATCCACCCTCGAGCTTCATGGGACCGCGACGGGCCCTCACTATGGTAAATCGTCAATGTAAGGGTTCATCCCTTGGCCCAGGTGGGCCACAACCATGCCCCCATACAAAACCCAGCCATTCTCTCCTATCATGCACCTTTATTCTCGCCTCTGCCAAACTCACATTTCTCTCCTTCAGACATTCGTTCACCGACTCAATCCACTTTCTCTTCGGTCTCCCAGCCGGTCGGTTCCCAACACACTCCCCACTATACATCCGCTTAACCAACCGACTATCATTCATCCTTTCCACATGACCAAACCATCTCAACATACTTTCATTTATTCTCTCATTTACCCCTTTCTTCACACCAACAACTCTCTAATAAGTTCCATTCCTCATTTTATTAATTCTTCTCACGCGCTACATTGCTCCTAAGATCTATCTCTTATTCCAGACCATAGTCTCACTACTATACTACATTAACACAAGTAACAAATATATCCTCATGTAAGACTCTAGCGCACTCAAGACTTAGTCCTTTCACATCCACCAACGATTTAATTGCACCAGCTACATTCTTGCCATTCATAACTTTCCTACTACACTCCGCATCATCCTTTCCCTTTTCATCCAACGTATATCCTAAATATTTAAACTCAAGACACTTGTTCCAGATGCTCAACATCTAACATAAACTTCATCACGAGGACTATCTCACTCCAACCATAACCTTACTCTATCTACGTTATAACTTTCAAAACTCTCCTATACATACCGCTGCCACATCTCTCTACAATCTCTCAACTCTCGTAGGTTCGCCCACACAAAACCCAAATCATCCGCATATAATAGGTAGTGCATACTCCACTCTCTTCCGTTCTCCATCATTCTAACACCTTTATTCATTTTTTTTCACTCATTTTATTTATTTTTTATTTTTAACTTTTAACTTTATTTAAACGATTTTATTTCTTCAAAATTCCAGAGATGAGGATAACTTTAATTGCAGGTGATAGCATTTCCAAAGAGTATAAAATCGGTTAAAAAGAAGCAGAAGAATAATCGATAAGTGGGAACACCTCAATCAAAAAATGTACATCATAACAGTAAGAAAATGTTAGGTCCACTAGTGGTTGATGTAGCATGATACGGCCAAATACTATGATGTCGTGAAGCACTAGTTTAAGATATCTCAAATTAATACCAAATCCCGGAACCAAATTAAAAAAATAGTAATATCAAATCAAATCATGGGAATTGTGTAAAATAAGCATATTACCTTATCTTGGAAGCAAACACAAAAGGGTGGTAATCCTCCTGGGAAAATTTGGTTGATCTCTTAACCTAGAAAATATCATCTTCTTCTTGAGTTAAAAGTTTTTCTGCTTCTTCTAACTTATGCACCATGAAACCACTAAAATAAATTAAATAATATATATATATATATATATATATATATATATTATATATATATATATATATAATATATATATATATATATATATATATATATATATATTATATATATATATTAATGATGTGAATATGGTTTGCTAAAATTGAAAATCTGAAGAGGAAGATCTTATTTTAATTACATCCTTGAATGAGAATCTTTAACAAGTACCTGCTTTAAAATGAAAAATTTTAAAATTTTTTGTTTGTTTTTTCTTTTCTGTTAAAGAGTGTAGAATTCTAAACCATTTGAAATCTGTAAACTTAATGCGATTCCTTAATTAAATAATGCCTGAAGAGCAAGAGAAAGCGGTTTAAAGCAGGGTTGGCAAGAAAGCCAGGATATTTGGCTTTGTTAATTGCTATTTGAACCCTTATATGAAAAATTTATAAGGGTTAACTAGCCAATTAGCGCAAGAAGCCAAAAATCCTTGGCTTTTTGCCAACCTGGTTTAAAGCAATCAAAAAGAAATCAGTTTTTAGTAGTGTTCAATTTCATTAACAACTATACAGGAACTCATTCAACCAACTATCCCCAAACCATTCACACATTGCAAATTCACAATTCCAAAAGCAGATGATTAAAAATCGATGCTTAATAAAAGGTGTTATATTTTAATATACTTTCCGCCATTTCACATTCAAGTCTATTGTTGCTTTCATCATAGCAATTGCCATTAAACAAAGGCTTGCTCACAACACTGATTGAAGACAAAGGCTGTAATGTTTAAAGAGGATTACTTTAGAATTTATTTTGGTTGCTCTTTTTCTCAATTAGATATATACACTATTTACAACAATAATTTCCGTCTTGAAATTTAAGTGCATTGCACAATACATCTCAACGATAATTTAAGCCTTATAAAATTTTTTTTCCTTCTCTTTCCTCATAATGTTTTTAGAGTTTAATGCAATTGCAGTCGATGATTTAATCATTAGCTATTAGCATGTTTTGTTTTAGTAATTGACATTGAGACAACTTTCCAATAGATCAAACTATCTTTACGTCTTAATGTCCGTGTAATACATTTTATCATATTCACCTTTTTGTGGATGTGTCGTAAATTATGTTCGTGTTGTTCAGATTTCTTGGTTTGAAAAAAATAATAAAGGTAGAAACCTCCCCTTATTTCATGAGAGTCACGAACCTTCGAAACGTGAAAAAAAAAAAAAAAAATAATATATATATATATATATATATATAATATATATACCTATTATATATATGTATAATACTATAATATATGAATATATAAATATAGATAGTATTATATCATACTGCCTATATATATATATATATATATATATATATATATATATAATATACTATATATCATACTATATATATATATATATATATTATATATATATAAATATATAGAACGTCCCCCCCCATTATATAAAATGTTAGAATGATTGACTTAAGTATTCGAATATTCAATTCCAATCCTTCATGCGGATACTAAGAAGAAACTTCCTCAAATAGAGCAATCAATGCCTGTGAGGTGCGAATTTTATTGTTATTATTATTATTATTATTATTATTATTATTATTATTATTATTATTATTATTTTTATTAATAATAATAATAATAATAATAATAATAATAATAATAATAATAATAATAATAATAATAATAATAATAATAATAATAATAATAATAAATATTAAACATACATGATGATTTGATACAATGAATTACAGAGAAGGAAATAACTGCAGTTTTAATAGCCTACACAATATGATTAAGCTTTATTTTGGCTAAATAATTGCAAAGATATCATTGGGCAATTAAGGTTAGTTCAGAAAATGTAACTGGTGTCCAAGAAATGATCTAGGAATGAATGAAAAAAAAAAAAAACTCATTTGACTTTGTTGCAAAATCAGATCTTAATGTGCTTTGCTGCCTTTAAGAAAAGTTTTAATTAGAGTAAATTACCAGAAACTAAAAAGTTAAAACTTTAGTAAATAAAAAATGAATAATGCTTTATTCTAAAAAGAGTGGTTTCTGAAAATTTATAAATGTTTTCAAATTCTAAATTGTTTCATTTGTTAGAACTTAAGTTACAAAGTACAGTTCTTTACAAACCTAAAAAGAATGGGAGAAATAATTGTCATAGCGTATGTTCTGAGTGTTGTTGATGACAACTAAATTTTTGGGTTGTTGGGTTGGCTACCCAATACCACTTATCTCTTGCCAGGAATGCAAATACATGCCTCGGAGATGGTCGTGATCGCCGTAAGCGACTTTCTATCTTTTGGCGAAAATGTATGAATCGTAAAGGTACATAGAATATCAGAGGTATAAATGTTGAGAAAGGTGGCGAGTGTATTTAAAAATGGGCAAATTTGATTTGCACGTTGTGACAAACAAAGATGAAAGGAAGAGGTGAAGATGAGTGGTGTGGTGTGGTGTGGTGTGGTGTGAAATATGTGTGCAATGGAGTAGACAGGAATGAGAGGGGGAGAGAAGTTGCGATTCTGATGAGCGACCTGTGGCACAGAGATATGGTGGATTTTGCTTGTGTGAGAACTAGAATTCTAATGGTTAAATTTGAGTTTGAAAAGGTCAAGGTATGTGTGGTTGCAATACATGGTCCATCTGAGGTGATGTTGAGGAGAGTGCAATTTTCTGAGATATTCTGAATGATGTTTTGGATGGGGTGAGTAGGAGCTTCAGATTGATTGTGTTGGACATATAAATGGTTGGATAGGCGACCAAAAGAGGAATGGTAAACAGGTGACTTTGGGGTGATGGGAGAGAATGATAAGGTGATTGATTTCTGTGAGGAGAGAGAGGTATATGTGTAAGTAATACTTTCTTCAAACAAAAGAGTACTCATACATAAGAATACTAGAGTTAGTGTTGGTAGAGATGGTGTCGAAGTGAAAAGTATGATTGATTTTGTGTTGATGAAGAAGGAGATGTTGAAATATGTGATGGATGTTAAATCAGTGAGTGGGTTAGGGATGGGATTATTGGATCATTATGATTCGGTTTTGTAAGATTAAATTATTGAGGGCTAGATGGAATAGAAGAATAAGGAAGGAAGTGGAAGAATTAAGAGTGAGAAACTAAGTGAAGCAGACATAATAAGGAAAAATATTA
>JABUQX010025865.1:0-19841 GCA_015478945.1 Trachelipus rathkii
ATTAAATATCAATAAGATGTAAATATTTTTTAGATTTGTTTCATGTCCCTTCTAAGAAGTCACCTTTCTACAGAAAACATTCCTAACTTTAGCCTATCCTCATAGCTCTTACTCTCAAACCCAGAAATCATCCTTTTTGCTTTATGTTCACGCCTCTCCGCTCAGCATGTCATTTTCTTAAATAAGGGCCCAAACTTGTGCACAATACTCAATCTGGCCTAACATAGTTATTATACAGCTTGCTTATAACTTCCTTACTCTAGTAAATGACATTATAATATATTATACCTAGCTTCTTATTAGCTTTATTCCTTACTTCCAGGCATTGATTAGCTGCTTTCATGTTATTGCTTATAATCACACCTAAATCTTTTTCTTGGTCCATACTACATAGATAGACCCAAGTCAATTCCCATTCATATTATAGATAAATATTTTATTTGAGTAACCTAGGTGAAGAACCTTATACTTATAACTTTTAAAATTCTTTTGCTACTTATCTGCCTACCCAATGTTTATATAGATCATATTGATTCTTTGTACATCCATCATTATTCCTTACTGAGGTAGCCAATTTAGTATCATCTGCAAAACTTAGAAACCATGTATTTAAGATCCTAGTGTAAATCATATATAGCCTATATATTATATATATATATATATATATAATATATATATATATATATATATATATATATATATATATATATATATATATATATATATATATATATATATATGAGAAACAATAGTTGCCCCAGCACTGAACTTTGTAGGACACCACTCTTCACTATTTCCCCATAACATCGCCATTTAGTAGTACACACTGCTTTCTAATCCACAACCATGTACCACTCCATCTATACCACATTGCTATAACTGTATCAGCCTCATGTGAGGAACCTTATCAAAGACTTTGCTGAAGTCTAAATATAAAATATCAACTGGATCTCCTCTGTCAATATATTATAGTAGTAACATATTCCATAAATTCTAAAAGGTTTGTCTGACATCACTACTCTTTCTTAAACCATGCTGTGGGTCATACAGTATGACCTTTTAATAACTTTTCCAAAACTTTTACAACAAAAGATGTTAAGCTAACTGGCCTATAATTTTCCAAATCTTTCTTACTACTTTTCTTATAAATAGGCACAATATATGCTGTTTCCATTCCTCTGGTACCTCACCAAATGTCCTTGATATTTTAAAGTTTAAAAATCAAATACAGTGCCTTTGCAATGCTGCTACTATCCTCCAGAATTCTACCATATATATATATCATCAACACCTGCAGTTTTGCTTGGGTCAATATGGTTCAGTAAAGATTTAATTTCTTTTACCTCAAAAATTTTCAAATTTCATATCTATTTATTACACACACACCAGAATTATTAGTCTCCAAAATATTATCCAATCTTTCAGTAAATATTGACACAAATTAAGCATTGAAAATGTTAACCAATTCCTTATAGCTATAAACTTATTTAATTTTTATCAATTTTAATTAGACCAAATGTCCTATTCTTACTTTTAAATTTTTAAAAGCTAGAAAGAACTTTTTGAGGTCCTTATTACTATTCCTTTCTAAATTAACTTCTGCCACTTTTCTGCCTTTCTCATTGACTGGTTAAGTTCATTTCTAATTTTTATATAATTTTCTAAATCTCCCTCCTTACTACTACTACCCTTGAATATTTTAAAACATCTATTGTTTTCATCAATTTTCTCATCTCTCTCTATTCCATCAAACAGATTTTCTCTTCACCACCCTAATGAGGGTATCTTTAAAAATTTCCTTACTGAATATTTATCAAAATTTGCTTAAAGCCTTCCCACATGATAAAACAATTTTAGTCTTTAAACTTCTTATCCCTGTCAATTATACTAAATGTTTCAAAATTTAGTAAAATCACCATTTTCAAAACCTAAAATCTTTTCCTTATTACCCAGCAATTTGGGTCCAGGTATCACACATTAAACTAATTATATTATGGTCACTAATTTCTAAATTCTACTCAACTCTAATCTCATCACTATTCTTTCATCACTTGTTAATATTAAGTAATGGTGCTGCATGTCTTGTAGGTCCATGGACCACCTGGCTCAAAAAATTGTCTAGTATAGAATTTATAAATACAGAATTTCCATGATCCACATTAGACAAGGAATCCCACTGAATACCAGGAAAATTAAAATTTCCCATTATGATTATACCTTTTTCTTTATTGTGGCATGCTGTCTCAATTTCTTTCACCGTTTCTGCATCTAATTCTTGACTCTGGTCAGGAAGTCTATAAACTCCCGGATTCTGTACAATATCTGTCAATAGTTTCCAAAAGTATTCAATTAGTTATTAAAAAATAAAAATATCAAATATCAAGGAAATAAAAAAAAATCACATTGATCCCAAACAAAACACATGAATGTTTTATATTCCATGCACTTGTAAAAAAGTTCTACCCTCTGTCTTAGATATAAAAATATTCTGACAATTGTTGACTACTGTAGTTCCTTCTGTAGCACAACTTCCAAGTTAAAATATTTGAGTTATGGAAGTGGTATTGAGATTTCACTTGTAACTACAATTTACAAGTTGTATTCTTGTTATAGAAAATTTTATGTGTAAAAAAATTTATTACAATTGTAAGATGTGTAACTTGTGTTACAGGTCCCTGGTCTTCATTTTATTTAACCATTGACATTTAAATGCGTCATTTACACCCATTGACTCCCTCAGTATAGAGTAAATTTTATTTTAAAAGTTAAGATTAAATAGGGACAATTTGCAAGCCAGTTTTGTAAAAGAAATTAAAAAGACACCCAGGGCTCCCCCTCCTTACTCCCAAGTTTTAGAGTGGCATTGAGTGTATTGAGAATAATAAAAACTTTCCAAAGTTAAATAACATGCAAATACTACACTGGAAATAGTGTTTTCTACCCATTTTACGTTAAGTAATGCGGGCTAAAAATCTAAAATTCTGGACAATCCATTACATGATTATATTTCTATTTTAGTACTACTGTTACCACGACTAATTAGTAATTTAATCTAGTATTATTATATGCAAGTATATTCTTTTTATATTTGATTTTTTTGTATTCATTCAGTTTCAGAATAATGGTGAAAGAAGATCATGCAATAATAAATGCCTCTTTTTGATATCATTTGTAATGTTTATACTTTGTATGAATAGTTGTAGATATTTATTTCGATTTAAGTTTTTTAAACATGAACACTCCACATATAAAGGTAAGTAGAAAAGTTTGTATCTGGGTGCATGGTGTAAATTATTAGGTACAATATGTTCTCTACTGAATTAATTGCTAGACCTTTCTTATTTGGTTTCTTCTTACTAAGTTCTTATTATCCATTTGTATTATTAGGTAATAACGTCTTTCTTATCAATACCTTTTTGTAGGTGAGGTGCAATTCACAAATATGATTATTTTTCTCATTTCAATTTATTTTTCATCAGCAGTACCGATGAGACCCTCACTTTTCATTCAGATGTTATACTGTCAATTTGATTGTTATCCATATAATACTGAAAAATATTTATAATTTTTTTTATCCCTTACCGATTTGCATTCACAGTAGGATACTTGATGAACAGTATTTAAAGTTTGTAACTTTTAGTGGTCTTATTATCTAATTATCTGCTTAACTAACCGACTATCATCTATCCTTTCCATATGACCAAACCATCTCGATGTACAGTACTTTATTTATTCTCTCATTTATGCCTTTACACCACACATTTAGTATTGAAAAATTGTTTTTAATTCCTTTTACATTTTTTTTTTTCCTTGCTCTTGTGAACTTTTTTCCTCATCATGATTAAATACTTTACATGCTAGCATAGTCTATGTAGGCTTAGAATCAAATAATATAAAATTGTTTAATTTCTTTTTAGGTGAATTTAGTAAACAGAATGGTTAAGGGATGTCATGATTTTGATGGAACACGTAAGGAAGATCTTTCATTTTCTAAAATGGAAAGATTAACAGTCATACATCATACCGATGATCCAAATTGGGTGAAAGCTAGAAATGGAAAAGGTCATGAAGGATTAATACCCCTAGACTATGTTAATGTCCTTCAAGAAGTCAAACTTGGTTCTATGGGGTAAGATAAAGTGGTTTAGTTTCATATTTATGCAAATAACCTTTAATTAAGCAAATATATATATATATATATAGTATATATATATTATATATAATTAGTATATATATATATATATATATATAAATCTATATATATATATATATATATATATATTAAATTTTTATATATATACTATATAATTATATATATATATATATATACTATATATTATAATAATATATTACTATATATATATATTTATAGTATATATATATATATATATATATATATATATTAAATTTTTCTATATATATATATATAATATATATATAATATATATATTATATATTAAATATATATATATATATATATATATAGTAAATATATTATAATATATATAGTATATATATTTATATATTATATATTAATTAAAGTATATATATATTTATATATTATATATATATAATATATATATATATATTATATATATATATATATATATATATATATATATATATTATATATATATATTATAATATATATATATAATATATAATATATATAATATATATATATAGCATCATCATCATCATCATCATTCATCCTTCTTTCCCCAGATTGGGTGAGGTTTGTAGCATACACTGGAAATAGAAAAGAAATAGAACAAAGATGCAAGTTGAAAAGAAAGCCCCCCCCCTCCCCTTCCCCCTTTTTACCCCTTATATGAACTCATTGCAGTCCAAAAAAATCTACCCTAGCAGTATTGTATCATAGACTGGTGATGGACCTTCACTGTCGGTATTCCTCATTCAATATGGGTTCATCCTTTGGCCAGGCCTACAACATACCCCCTCACAAAAACCCCGCAATTTACTCCTATTATTCACCTTCCTTCTCGCCTTGGCCAAACTCACATCCTCTCCTTCAGGCATTCCTTTACTGACTCAATCGACGTTTTGTTAGTTCTCCCAGCCGGTCAATTCCCAGCACACTCGCAACTATACATCCGCTTAACCAACTGACAATCATCCATTCTTTCCATATGACCTAACCATCTCAATTTACTTTCATTTATTCTCTCATTTACGCCTTCACACCATAAACTCCCTAATGCGTTCATTCCTCATTTTATCAATTCTTCTCACACCTAACGCCGCCCCTAAGATTGTCCATCAGAACACATTTACTTTAGATCTATACCTCATATTCCAGACCAGTTTCACTACTATATATTAACACAGGTAACAACATGCCCTCATGCAAAACCTTAGTGCACTCAGGACTTAGTCCCTTTACATCCACCAAGGATTTAATTGCACCTGCCGCCTTCCTACCACTCACAACTTTCCTAATACACACTGCATCATCCGTTCGCATTTCATCCAATATATATATCCTAAATATTTAAAACCCAGACACTTGTTCCAGTTACTCACCATCTAACATACCTTTACACAGCTGACTCCCCTTACTCTCTACCATAACCTTACACTTATTTACATTTACTTTGAAACCCCTCCTTTTACCCACCCTAAATTTCTAATAATCCTCGCAAACTCTCCAGATTCGGCACACAAAACCAAATCATCATCCCCTACCTCTAATTCTTTCATAATCTCATCCATATACAAGTTGACTAACCTAGGAGACTTAACGCATTCCTGCCTTACTTAGCTATTTATTAAAACAATCTTTCCATTTATTCTTACACACATTTCACTATTGTCATACATACTTTTGATTCCATTCAGAAACTTACCACCAACACCATATAACACTAACACCTGCCACAGAGCTACTCTATTAATCTCATCTTTCGCCTGTTGCAAATCCATAAAACCTAAATAAAATTAATTCTTTCATTTTCTCAATCATTTGTTTCAATGTAAAAATTTGATTTGTAAATCCTCTACCACTTCTAAATGCACTCGTTCTTCACCAAATCATTTGTCTCAATGTAAAAATTTGTTTCACACATCCTCTACCACTTCTAAATAAATGCACCTTGTTCTTCACCAATTAATTCCTCAGTCACTCAATGAACTCTTTTAACCAAAATACCAGCATATATGTATCTTCCCTACAACACTCGATAAACTAATTCCCTTAGATTTCCTACAGTTCCCCTTACCTTTATATAAGGGTACTATTACTGCTCTCCTCTAATCCCTAAGAACTATACACTCCATAAACGCTTTGTTACACAACTTCCAAATCCATTCAATCACCATCTCGCCTCCATTCTTGATTATTTCACCAGTAATTCCATTCTAGCATGCAGATTTACCATCCTTCAACTTTCTCACTCTACCCATTACCTCCTCCGTACTAATTACTTAATCCCCAAGATTCTTGCACCATCAATCCCACACACATTCACTATCACCTTCATTGCTGCCAATGTTTTGCAGGTTTTTGAAGTGTTCCCTCCACACTCTCCTCACATCCACTTCAGCAGTTACGAAACCACCATTCCTATTTATTATTCCATGCAGATTCTCTTTTACTTTCATTCTTAACGTTTCGCCCTATTCCCTTGTAAGTCCCATTCATCCTCCTTCCAAACTGTTCATTTGCCTAATTTTTCCTCCTTCGTATTGAACTTTTAATCTTCCACTTTTCCTCCTCATATAATTCCAGTCACCTTTCTTTTGAGACCTCATCATTGGCTTTTTTGCACATTCAACCACGCCCTTTTTTTTTGTTTTTGTTTTTTTTTTTAATAGCTTTCATCACCTCTACATTCCACCACACACTGTTGAAATTCTAACTTCTTACTTTCCTCATCCACATACTTCTCTTGCACTATTAACAGAGCCTTCTTTCATTTGCTTCAAAATTTTTCAGTTTCATCTGTTCACATTCAACTGATTTATTTGCAAGAACTCTTTAATATTTTTCCTTATTATTCTGTTCACTTAGTTTCTCACTCTTAATTCTTCCCACTTCCTTCCTTATCTTCTATTCCATCTAGCCCTCAATAATTTAATCTTACATAAACCATCATAATGATCCAATAGTCCCATCCCAACCCACACACTAATTTAACATCCATCTCATATCCACCACTACTCCTCCTTTCCATCTACCACAGATATCATCAAGTCACTTTTCATCTTCGAACACCATATCTCTACCATACACATAAACTCTAAGTATTCTTACTGCAACTGAGCTACTCTTTTGTTTGAAGAACGTATTACCTCTACACATCCTATACCTCGTCTCTCCCTCACAGAAAATCAAATCACCTTATACATCTCGTCTACCCACACCCCAAAAGTCACTCTGTTTCACCCATTTCCTCTTTGGTCGCCTATCCCAACGCCATTTATATGCCATACACAATCAATCTGATAAGCGTCCCTACTCGACCCCATCCAAAACACATTCCAGAATCATCTCAGAAATTGCCACCCCCGCTCCTTCCTCAACATCACCCTCAGAGGACCATATTGTCAAAGCCACACATACCTTGACCTTTTTCAACATCAAATTTAGTTTCCAATAGAATTCTAGTTCTCACACAAGCAAAATCCACCATATCCTCCATGTTGCACAGGTCGCCTCATTCAGAATTCGCAAAATCTCTCTCCCCCTCTCATTCCTGTTCACACCAGTGCACACATAGTTTCACACCACACCACCACCACACCCACCACTCATCTCCCCTCTTCCTTTTCAATTCTTTGTTTGTCACAACGTGGCAAATCCCAATATTTGCCCCAGACTTTAAAATACCACTCGCCACCTTCTCAAACATTTATACTACCTCGACTATAGTCCCTATCGTACCTTATCACGATTCATGACATTTCGCCAAAAGAATTTAGTAAAGTCGCTTAACGGCGATGCACGGTAGCCAATCTCGCGAGCATGTATTTGCATTCCTGGCAAGATTAAAGTGGCGCGTATTGGGTGCCAACCCCAACTCAACCCTAAAAAATTTAGTTGTCATCAACAACACAGAACATACGCTATGACAATTATTTCTCCCATTCTTTTTTAGGTTGTAAAAACTGTACTTTGGTAATTAAGTTCTACAAATGAAACAATTTAGAATTTGAAACATCAAATTTTCAGAAACCACTCTTTTTAGAATAAAGCATTATTCTTTTTTATTTACTTAAAGTTTTTAACTTTTTAAGTTTTCTGGTATTTTACTCTAATTAAAACTTTCTTAAAGGCAGCAAAGCACATTAAGATCTGATTTGCAACAAAGATCAAATGAGTTTTTTTTTTTTTTTCATTCAATTCCTAGATCATTTCTTTTGGACACCAGTTACATTTTCTGACTAACCTTAATTGCCCAATGATATCTTTGCAATTATTTAGCCAAAATAAAGCTTAATCATATTGTTGGTAGGCTTTAAAACTGCAGTTATTTCCTTCTCATGTAATTCATTGTAATCAAATCATCATGTATGTTAATAATATTATTATACTTATTATTCATTATATTATTATTATTATTTTATTATTATTATTATTAATTCATTGTTTTATTATTACTTATTATTAATAAAAATAATAATAATAATATAAATATATCAATAATAATAATAATAATAATAATAATAATACATAAAATCGCACCTCAAGGCATTGATTGCTCTATTTTGAAAGGAAGTTTTCCTTCTCTTAGTTATCCGCAATGAAGGATTGAATTGAATATTCGAATACTTAGTCAAATCATTGCTAACATTTTTATATAATGGGGGGGGGGTACTTTCTTATAATATATATATATATATATAATATATAATATATATTATATATATATATATATATATATATATATATATTATAATATATATATTATATATATATATATATATATATATTATTATTATATATATATATATATATATATATATATATATTATATATATATATATATATATATATATATATATATATATATATATTTTTTTTTTTTTCTTTTTTTTGAAGTTGTGACTCTCATGCTAAAAGTTTACCTATTTTTATTTTTTTCAAACCAAGAAATTTGAACAACATCGAACATAATTTACGACACATCCACAAAAGGGAATATGATACAAATGATACACGGACATTAGACGTAAAGGATAGTTTGATCTATTGTGCAAGTTGTCTCAATAGTCAATACTAAATCAAAACATGCTAATAGCTAATGATTAAATCATCACTGCAATTGCTATTAAACTCTAAAACATTATGAGGAAAGAGAAGGAAAAAAAAATTTATTAATACCTTGAATTTTCTGTTGGGATTAAGGACAATGAACAAAAGACTGAAAACGGAAATAATGTTGTAAATAGCTGTATAATATTCTAATGAGAAAAAGAGCACAAAAATAAATTCTAAAGTAAATCCTCTTTCTTAACATTATCAGCCTTGTCTTCATATCAGTGTTCTGAGCAAGCCTTTGTTTAATGGCACATGCATATGATGAAAGCACAATAGACTTGAATGTGAAAATGCAGGGAAAGTATATTTAAAATATAACACCTTTATTAAGCATCAGATTTTTAATCATCTGGTTTGAATTGTGAATTTGCAATGTGTGAAGGTTGGGGATAGTGGTTGATGAGTTCTGTATAGTGTTAATGAAATTGAACACTACTAAAACTGATTTCTTTTTTGATGCTTTAAACCAGGGTTGGCAAAAAGCCAAGGATTTTTGGCTTCTTGGCTAATTGGCTATTTAACCCTTATAATTTTTCATATAAGGGTCAAATAGCCAATTAACCAAAGCCAAATATCCCTGGCTTTCTGCCAACCCTGCTTTAAACCGCTTCTCTTCTCTTCAGCATTAGTAATTAAGGAATCGCATTAAGTTTACATGTATTTCAAATGTTTAGAAATTCTACACGTCTTTACAGTTTTAAAATTTTTATTTTTAAGCAGGTACTTTTAAACGATTCTCATTCAATGGATGTATAAAATAAGAACATCCCCAAATCATAGTATTGACATAGAAAGAACAACATCATTAATATATATATATAATATTTAATATATATATATATATATATATATATATAATATATCATATATATATATATATATATATATATATATAAATATAATATATATATATTACATTTAATTTATTTTGTTGGTTTTCCATGGTGGCATAAGTAGATGAGAAGCAGAAAAACTTTTAACTCCAAGAGAAGATGGATTATTTTCTAGTTAGCAGAATCAACAATTTTCCAGGAGACTTAACACCCTTTGTGTTTGCTTCAAAGATAAGGTAAATATGCTTATTTACACATTCCCATGATTTGATGATAATTTACCGTGATTTGGTATTAATGAGAATTCTAACTTAAGTCTTCACGACAGTCATATATTGCCTGTAATCATCTACATCAACCCACTAGTGGACTAACATTTTCTACCTATGATGTACATTTTTTGAATTGGGTTCCCCTTATCGTACTTTCTCTGCCTTTTCTTTTAAACGATTTATAACTCTTTGAACATGGCTAACTCACTGCAATAAGTTATCCTCATCTCTGAAATTTTGGAAAGAAATAAAATTCCGTTTTAAAATAAATTAAAAGTTAAAAATAAAAAATAAATAAATGAAGTGAAAAAATTCTAATGAAGTGTGGAACAGCAAACGAAGAGAAGTGGAAGTGTGCAACTACCTATTATAATGCGGATGATTTGGTTTGTGTGGCGAACCTGACGAGAGTTTGGAGGATTGGTAGAGAGATTTGGCAGGGTATGTATAAGTGAAGAGTTTTGAAAGTAAACGTAAGATAAGAGTAAGGTTATGGTTGTTGATGAGGATAGTCCCTCGGTGTGAATTATGTTAATGGTTGAGTTCTTCCTGGACAAGTGTCTGAGTTTTAAATATTTAAGGATATACGTTGGAATGAAAGGAAAGGCAGATGGCGGATGTTAGTAAGCGCAAAGTTATGAATCGGCAAGAATGTAGCTGGGTGCAATTAAATCGTTTGGTGATGTGAAAGGACTAAGTCCTGATTGCGCTAGAGTCTTACATGAGGATTATATTTGTTACTTGTGTAATGTAGTAATAGAGTGAGACTATGGGTCCTGGAATAAGAAAGGTATAGATCTAGGAGTCATGCTAGGTGTGAGAAGAATTAATAAATGAGGAATGAACTTATTAGAGGAGTTGTTTGGGTGTGAAGAAAGGAGGTAATGAGAGAAATGAAATGACAAGTATGTTGAGATGGTTTGGTCATCGGGAAAGGATGGTTCATATTCTGGAGGTTAAGCGATTATAGTGGGAGTGATGTTGGAAACCGACCGGCCTGGGAGACCGAAGAGAAGTGGGATTGAGTCGGTGAAACGAATGTCTGAAGGAGAGAAATGCTAGTTTGGCAGAGGCGAGAAAAAGTGCATGAATAGGAAGAATGGCTGGGTTTTGTATGGGGGCATGGTTGTGGCCCACCTGGGCCAAGGGATGAACCCTTACATTGACGATTTACCATAGTGAGGGCCCGTCGCGGTCCCATGAAGCTCGAGGGTGGATTTTCTGTCTGTGACGAGTTTTCACTAATTAATGGGTACAGAGGGGGCGGATAAGGCTGGGCTTTCTTTGCGACATTTGTCATATTCTCCTACTGCTTTTCTTTTCCGATGCTTGTAGCGCACCTTACTCCCAGTCTTGGGAAAAAGAGGTAGATAAAGAAAGAAAGCAAGATCTAAAGTACAATATGTTCAGATGACAATCTTTGAGAAGAATTGATAAAATGAGGAATGCACGTGTTAGAGAGTTGTGTGGTGTGAAGAAAGAGATAAATGAGAGAATAAATGAATACGTTGAGATGGTTTGGTCATGTGGAAAGGATGGTGATAGTCGGTTGGTTAAGCAATGTACATAGTGGTCGAGTGTGTTGCGAAATCTACCGACTGGAATACCCGAAGTAAAAGTGGATTGAGTCAGTAAAGGAATGCCTGGCGGAGAGAAATGTGAGTTTGGCAGAGACGAGAAGAAAGGTGCTTAATAGGAGTGAATGACTGGGCTTTGTGAGGGGGTATGATTGTGGCCCACCTGGGCCAAGGGATGAACCCCACACTGACGAGATGCCATAGTGAGGGTCCGTCGTAGTCCCGTGAAGCTCTAGGGTGGATTTTCTGATTTTCTGACTGCAACGAGTTCTCACTAATTAATAGGTATAAAAGGGTCGATAAGGCTGGGCTTTCTTTTTGACTTGTCATATTCTTCTACTACTATTCTGTTTCCGGTGCATGTCACGCACCTTACCAGCAGTCTTGGGGAAAGAAGGCGAATGATGATGATAATAATAATAATAATAATAATATAATAATAATAATAATAATAATAATAATAATAATAATAATAATAATAATCAGAGCTGCGGAGCCGGAGCAGCGGAGCCGCAAGGTTTTGGGTGGAGCCGGAGTCGAAACTTTTTGATGGACTGGAGCCGGAGTCAAAATTTTTTTTGGGGGCCCGTAGCCGAGGGGAGTCGAGCCGAATTTAGGGGGACATTCAGCCGGAGCCGGAGTCGCAAAAAAAGAGGCTGCTCCGGCTCCGACAAATACAAAATTAAGTAATTATTAATTATATTACTACAGAGTGTTATATATATATCATATATATATAAATTTATGTGTTCACTATACAGAAAAATATATGTAATTTACATTAGATCTATTAAATATATCTATAATAGTTATATTATATATATATAATATATATATTTTTTTTTTTTATACGGCTTTATCCCCTATGCAGGGGTAACATGATATAACTATTAATTGTATAGAAATAAATATATCATATATATATATATATATATATATATATATATAATTATTATATTATATATATAATTATATATATATATATATATATATATATATATAATATATATATATTTTTTTTTTTTCCAGCAATTTGCTTATGTATATTATTATTCAATAATAAAAAGGTTCGGTACTTCTATAGATAACTTTTAATTAATTAAGGTTTAATATCCTGTATAAAATTCATGTCTAACTATAACCAAATCGAAAAAACACCTCATGTACTTCTTTTTTTTTTTTTTTTTTTTTTAACAGATTACCACCACTCACCGGCTGAGCCCTTTCAAGGAGGGCAGAAATAAAATACCAGAAAGCCCACCCAAGCCCAAACTAACGCAAATCTCTCAGGTGTGCCCAGACGTGGGTTTTAAGAGTAGCGAAGATTAAAATACAGAGGAAAAACAGAAGATGCAAGGATTCCAGAGCAAGATGGCTGGAAAGAAGGAGCACCACAACGAACGAGTCTGGAATTTTCAATGCTCACTGCAAATCATGCGAGAGCATGGACCCTTGTAATGCGAGGGCCAGACGCAACTGGAGTGAATGCGAGATGGCCAACTCCTCTGAGCATCTACGTTGTAAGTCACCTATAGAAACAGAGATAGTGCGCCAACGCAACGTCGCAGAGATAGAGGGTCAAAGGAGTTAGAAAGTAGGGAACAGTTAATTAGTCTCTTAGCTTAAAGACTCAACTCTATCCAATGAAAGAGTGGAGCCGAGCCCCCCCAGAATGTGAGAACAGTTACTCAAACAAGGCGACATACGCATTATTATAAAAATAATGCCTGTTTGCAGAAAAAAAATTCCCGCAACCTGAACAGAACTCCCAGTTTCTTTGAGCCAACCGTAGCAATTGTGATGTGAGGTTTACAAGATAATTTTTTGTTTATGTTCAGAACCAGAATGTTATGTTGTAACAGCGTTGAGACGTTAGAACGTCGAAAAAAATAGGCAAAGTTAGGAGTGTTTTTCGAGAGGAGAATTAAAGTAGTTGAAGTTTTCAAGAGTTGAATTTACAAGGTTGTGGCGGCCCCACGGGGAAATCCATCAGGTCGGCAAGAATAGAATCGCAAAGCTGAAGACGAGAGGCAACCTCTAGATGCCAAGAGGGAGAGATTTGAAAATGAGTGGAAGAATGAGGAGTTTAGTCCTGAGGCCAATAAGAAGTGCAACAGTTAGAGAGTACAGCTAGGAGATCGTTGATGAAAAAAGTAATGAAAATAAAGTTGGAGATAAACACAGAACCTTCGAGGAACACCCACTACAGAAAGGAGGAAGAAAGTTGCTCCATCAACGAGTGCTGATATGGAGCGACCAGGAGAAAACTTGACAAGAGTAAAGCAAAGAGAAGAGGAAACCCAAAGGAAGGGAGCTTAGAGAGTAGCGCCGCATGCCATACTCGATCAAAAGCCTTTGATATATCGAGTGCCACCACCCAAGACTCCCCATATCCCTAAGGGCAGAAGACCATAAATCAGTAAGATAGGATAGTATGTCACCAGTTGACTCGAGCGTCGAAAGCCATTACTGATGATCTGAAGAAGGGAATGAGAACTTTTTCCAGATGAATCCAGGAAAATGGAGAAGTTAAGGAAAAGAGTTTTCAAAGATCTTCAAGATAGAATACAAGTGAGAGCTATAGACGATAGTTTGAAAAATGAGCGGCTGCCCTTTTTCGGGAATGGTTGACCATATGCGCGCTTCCAACACACTGAGGAAATATACTAGTATTAAGGCATAGAGAGTAGAGTTGAACGAGAACAGGCGCAGCTCGGGAAGCACACTCCTCCAAAACACGGGAGGAATCGCCATCCGGGCCACTAGCCCATTCCTACACTCAATAGACTCTCTCAGAATCCATGCACCCGATCATGCGCTATTCGCGGGAATAGGCATAGGAAACCTGAACAGGAGAAGAAGCAGGAGGAGGATGCCGGAATCGTCCAGGGTAGATTTAGATTAAAAAAAGAGGCCGAAAAGATTAGCCTTTTCAGTAGGAGAGTTAGCTACGGAACCGTCAGAGCGAATAAGTGGAGAAAAGGCAGATTTACAAAAGTTATTAGAGATGTTTTTGGCAAGAGGCCAGAAATTTTTATCAGTCGGGAGAGCCAAGTAGGTTTGTCGCAACTTTCTTTAAGTTAAAGCGAAGCCTTAGCCTGTCGAATAATACCTCTGCAACAACGAATCCGAGCAGAATGGAAATTATAAGCAGTGGCTAAAGGAGAACGAGAGTTTTCTCCATGCCGATAAGGCAATGTCTCCCTCCTGAATGGAGGCGAGAACATTCCCCATCGACCATGGATCTTTGGTGGAGCAAAAAGATTTAGTTGAAAGAATGCGAATGAACCCCGCTCATACCCTCGACGATTACGGCTCCTACCTTTTCAGCGGTGACCGAAGCGTCCTCCGAATCAAAGCAAGATTCACTCCAACCATATTTTGCAAAGAAACGACGCAACGCCCCCCAATTAGCCGATTAAAGTGCCAGAAAAGTACGGTTGGGGCATGGTGGAGCTGCTGGAAGAAAAAGTTTAAAATTACAGCAGCTACAAGATTGTGGCCAGAGTTACCGATAGGAGGAAAATGGTGTATTTATATCGAGCAAGGAGTAGTGGGTGAAACATAACATCAAGCGGTTCAAGAATTGGTTTAGGATGATCTGGTATGTGTGTAGGTTCTTTAATTAACTGTTCCAGAACGTTGAGAATACTGAATGTTTTGGCCTCCTACCCTCCTGCATCAGTATGAGAGAGCCCCAACCACTCAGTGTGGATGTAGTTGAAATCACCTAAATAGATGATCTCAGCATTTTGATGGGAAGAAGTAACAGTCTCTGAGAAGTAGTAAGATATTCGAAAAGGAGGTGAAAATCTGTTCCGTTAGGTGAGCAGTAGCAGAAACACAAGAATTAATGGTAGTAGTAGGAAGAAAGATTTTAAGGCCCAGAACACATCGAAATTAGGAGATTTAAGATTCTCAAGACGTGTTAACAGGAGTGTTAATGTTTATATAGGCAAGACTCCACCATTTAGTCTGAAATTATTGAAAGTGTTATAGTTTGGAGATATTAGTTTATTTGAAAAAGAAATCCCTGGCTAGCTGGGTCTCAGACAGAAGTAAATGTTAGGTAGATGAGTTAGCGAGGTGGATATTCCACAGATTCAATGGTTAGCTTTCACGACCACGAACGTTGGCGAAGTCATAGAGAACCGCAGCCCTGCGCCCACCCTACATTCTCTGTAACATCATTCAATCAGACCAGCCTCACAAAAAACACACACAATCGACCATAAAACAGCCCACCAAAAAAACCCACAGAATTGGGTTTTTTTTAATAAAACCCAGCGCCCACACAAACACACACAGATCACGTACAACAAAAAGATAATTTAAAGAAAAAAAAAAACAATAAAAAGAACAGATGTTGATAATAAAAATTCTTTTCGGTTTATCATATTGCAATTTAGAAACTAAACTAAATCAGTAATCCGATAAATATGTAAAAATAAATAAACCTTAAACGTTAAAACACATACACACAACTCGCACCAGCGTCACTAACTTTACGTACTTAAATTTAAACCAAAAAAAAAAACAAAAACGGATACCAATAATCCTAATATAAAACTTTAAAAAAGGCTAAAGCTGCATTAATGAATAATTAATACTAAAACTTAAAAAGTTAAAAGGTAAAACACATAAAAACATTAATCTATAAAATTACGCTTGTTCGGAGAATTTTAGGCTAGTTATTCATCTAAATCTTTAAAAAGCGTTTACTTCGATTTTAAAAAAAAAAAAAAAAACTGTCAACAATTTGACAATAAATTATATTAAAAAACCCTTTTTTTTTTTCAACTTTTTGTTAAAAATCAAATTCCACACCACTATTAAATAAGAAAAAATTAAATTCATACAAAACACACAGCAGAGCAATCACAAGCACAACCTTCCACTTTGAAAACTATATATATATTACTCTGAAGATAAAAATACTTCATTTGTCAATATGAAATAGTTAACAGTTGATGGAAACGTCACTTTGAATCATGACACAAAAGAGTCTACTATTACTACCAGTTTACTCATTGGGGTCAAATTCATCTATTGGATCTATTTAAATTAATGCGACAATTTAACCGCTATCACCAGACATATCTGCAAATTGTTAAAAAGAAAGGTGAGCTAAAGGTAATCAGTGAATAAACTTAAATTTTCAAAAACTCAGCTAAAGTGGATAAACTTTTTCGGTTGCCATAAACTTTGTTCTGTCTATGTTAAGTGAAAAATTCAAAATACAAATTGATTTTAATGGTTGTTAATATTGACCCATTAGTTTTCTTTGCATACCCAGGATTTTAGAGCACTGTGTGGAGACATGGATTAGAAACTGGAAGTCCTTTAGACTGGAAAAATATGCTAAATAGTTCAGAAGAAAAAATAAACTTAAAAAAATAACTTAAAAATTGCATAAAGGGACGCTCTGTGTCCATTTAAAAATGGATACTTACACATTGGGCAAAGCTAAATTATTTTGTCAATACATATTATATATGTTATTACGAAGATAAAAACAATACTTTTCTAAAACGTTAAGCAGTAAAAGAACCAAATCTCACATTTCACGTGAATCATACAAGAATTTGGTTACTGACATTAAAAAGAATTCGAAATAAAAGAGGCAAGTAATTAGCTTAGTTACGGATAGCGCATCAAAACATGATCAGTACGATTGGAAAAAAATTAATAAGGACAATGAGGGTGAAGGAACAGGAAGCTGGTAATGTGATACTGATTTTATTGAATGTCCAAACGAAGAAGTAAACGAAAAAGTAATAGTTTTTCCAGAATGAACTTGATAAACTATGAAAAGACTATGTTCCGATACGTTAACATTGCACACATGCGATGTGGAGTTCATACTTTACAGTTAGCAGTGCGTGAGGGTCTCCACAATACTCATAGAGAACATCTTATAAGCAAGGCGAGACAAATAGCAAACAGCAGGCACGTACCCAAAATAATGTAAGTCTGAATAATCAACCTGCAAAAGTGGCTAATCTTTAGGTCAAGAAGACAAGATGGGGAAGTAATGTCTTATGTTCTAAAGGCTCTGGAACTAAAAGATTATAGTAGTAGTATGATGCTGCCGGTACTTTCTGAAATTTCTCTCTTCGACAGTAAAAGTGGGAAACAAATCAAACCCTCGAAGAATTATTAAAACACCATACTTTACAAAAAAAAATATTCAATCAGAAGACTTTGCTGCAGGAAAATTTTTATAGAGAAGATTTAGCAAATCACAAATAAATTCCTTGAAAAGAAGGGAAAGATTGTTAACTGAAAACAAAAATACTTTTGTCGGCAATCTTTGTTTAGAATCCTTCTCAGAACTGAAAATCTGATATTTAAAGCTAGGAGTGCTCTTTGTGAACAAGTACTTAAAATGAATAACACATCGAACAAGAATCTGGGTCGGATTCAGATAGTTCAGTAGTTTCAGGAATCCTCCTTGATAGAATTTATCAGATGAAGATGTCAGTAGTCAAATTTGACGGAGAGATGGAAAAATTGAGCATGCAGAAAAGCGATTTAAAAAACTAAAAGACAATCTACTAGTAAATGACATTCAACCTAAAAATCCCTAGAAAATAAAAGGTAGAATTCCAAAATCATTAGTGGAATAATGAAAATCGAGACCGGAAATCAAAGTTAACATTTAAAGAGGCAATCAATTGCTATCCTCAAATTTTGCAAGATGCGCTTGCACACAATTACAGCTTTGCTTCCTATTCAAGTGAATGTTGAAAGCTTATTTTCTGCTTTTAAAAATAAAAAATCTGATCTAAGGACATCGTTTAAAGGAGGATTTTATTGATGAAAGTTTTATTTTTAAGAAAAATTGTTTTGAAATAAAATTTTATATTACATACTGATGGCAGTTCAAAGAAAATTATTTTAAAATTTAGGAAGAAAGCGAATTATTTATATTATTTATATATATATTATTATATATTATATATATAATATATAATTATATTATATAATATAATATACTATATATATATATATATATCATATATATATATATAATTATATATAATACTATATATATATATATTATATATATTATATATATATTAATATATATATATATATATATATATATATATATATATAATATTTATATATATTATATATATATATATAAATATATTATACGGTATATATATATTCATATATAAAAATATATATTTATAAAATTATGTTCAGGCTCATAGTTCAATGAGGAATTATTTAAACTTTAGGATGAAAATCTAAAAATAATGATTATTAAAAAAAAAGCCAAAAAATAATAAAAATAAAATTATAATTACATAACTGTACAGGCAGTTCATCGTTCAAAGAAAGTGAATTAAAATTAGGAAGAAAGTGAATGATTCCTTTTTCTGTATTTCTTAAATTCTTATATATCTATAAAATATTTTCTAAGTTTTAAATTCTTAAACATTTAATTTCATCATACCCTCAAAATTTTGGATCAGAATTAATGATTTCAGGACTGTAAATGGAGAAGGAATTATAACTAGGGGTTGGAAGCCGAACAATTTTAAATGCCTGCATCGACCAGAGTCAGAGCGGGTAACTTTACCAATGCTGGAGCCGGAGCAGCAGCGGAAAAAAATTTGCCGCTCCGCAGCCCTCGATAATAATAATAATAATAATAATATAATAATAATAATAATAATAATAATAATAATAATAATAATAATAAATAATAATAATAATAATAATAATAATAATAATAATAATAATAGTAATAATAATAATATATATATATATTATATTATATATATACTATATAATATATATTATATATTATAATATATATATATATATATATATATATATATATATATATATATATATATATATA
>JABUQX010025866.1:0-22915 GCA_015478945.1 Trachelipus rathkii
ATACTCATGTTCATTCTTGTGATTTGTTCCTTGAGATAAGTGCAATGGTTTTTCCATAATAACCACTTTCATTTCCGGAGAAGGAGCCTATATCGTAAGTCAATACTATGCGTTGCAAGTATAGTCGATGGAAAAAACCTATTGCAAAAGAATTCAGAGTATGGTGCCACTTGGGCGGCATACCTCGAATTCCGCAGCCATACGGAAAGCGTCTTTCTCACGATTGCCGATTGGTTCTTCAACATTAAGCGGGCATAGTAACGATACATGTTCGAGTATGTCTTTTCCTCCTATTTTCACACTTTCCTTCGATAGGAACACTGCAAAGTCGAGAGTTGTGAACGATCGGAACTGCCTCCCACTTAAGTAATCTCGAACTGATTCTATTGTGGGGTAAAGAACAAGTCTCGCATCGAAAACTGGATTGCATTCTAGTTGAGTTTCACTGAAAAAGTCTTTCCAGTAATTTGTAAAAGCTCCTGAAAATACGCTAACGATACGCGATATTAAAGAATTTCCTTCCTTTTCCTTATGACCAAACCTTTTAATAATAAAACTATATTCATCACTTTGACCGTAAGATAATTTAACTACGGGAAACTTTTCCATAACAGTTAGTGCTGCCTGATTCATTAGATTTAATGATCGCCTGTCGTTTGGTTTTTCAAATTTATGGGTATCTGAAAACTTTGAAAATCCTTTTCCATCAATTCTTACAACTAAAAAAGTATGAGGCAAAATCTGATTTTTCCTTTTAAAAGAAGTTAAATAATCATATTTATAACTCTTCTCTGTTTTCTGAGTTAATGGAAAATACGAGTCCCAAAATTCATTTTTAATAAAGTCTTCAAAAATTAAATGTATACGTGAAAGTTTTTGCTTCTTACACACACTTGAATTGCTAGCACAATCATTTGAGCTTCTCAAGAAAATTGTTCCTTTTTTAGCTTCTGCTGGCTCATTATTATAATTTAAATTGCATAAACTAAATAACAGCTCATTTTTCTGACCTTCATTAGTGTTTCTAATTTTCTCCAATGCATCACTTGGAGATAATTTAGCAATATTGACTAAGTTCCGTAATGTGGTTTCTTCTAAATTAAGAAAGTGACATTTCCTCTGTTCGCTTGTAACAAAATCCCGAAGGCATTGATCCTGAGGTAGTAAAAATTATTTCCCCATTAAATACAGGTATACTTTGAGATAATGGTGTATCTACAGAAGATGTGACAATCCAATTTCTTACAAATGTGAGAATACCGACTTTATATAATCAATTAAACAGTTTATAATCTCGTCATCTTATAAAAGATGGTATTTCACTTTGTTTGAGAATAATGACACGCCACATTCTACACTCCCTCCGGGCGTAATATATTTAAAAGTCACTTGTCTTTGTGTGCTTCCTGCTAATGTGTGGTTCACATAGAACACTGAACAGACATTATTATGTGTGCGAAATATTATTTCAGACTCTTTTATTCACATTTGTAGATTTTGTTTTAAAGAACTTCTTATGTTCCGGACACAATATGGTTTGGACAAGAAAACTTCAAGTGTATAAGTCTGTACTCGTGTTATTTTCAATTCAAAGACTGTCACATAGGTTCAAATTATGGTGTAAGCAGCCATTATTGATCTTAGTTTTGACTAAATCTCGCTTTACAAGATGTATGATGGGCTCTTTTTCAAAGAGTTGTAATTGCAACTTTAATCATTTGCAAGAAAACTGAAAACATTACAAATAAAAGTAAACTTTTCAATTGATTAAAATAAGAGAATATAAAAATCTCTTTGATTCATTGGGAACTACAGTAATAATTTGTTATATAGGAGTAACATTTAAGCTCTCATATATAGGTAAAATTTTATTTTTCGGCACACTCTCATATATATAGGATAATATATATTATATAATATATTATACTATATATATCATAGGTATATTAATATATATATATATTATTATTATTATTATTACTATGGGTCCAATAATATTTGTAACATCATTTATTAAATAATATATATATTATTAGGTTATAAAAATATTATCCTCCTATGGAATCCCAATTCGTATAAATCAAATTTATTCATTATTTCAAATTGAAAATTGATATAGAAATTATTAATGAATAAAACTATGGTGAAATTTGAAATGATTAACATAAATAAGTAATTATATTTGGTAAAATATAAAGGAAATAAGAATTTAAATATTAGTGGGAAAATATATAAAAGATAACTACCAAAAATAAAAAAGTACAAAATAATAAGTACAATAAATATATACATAAAGAATGATATATACATGAACAAGTACAAATAAGAGCAGTAAAAATAAATTATATCACAAATTTTATCGATACATCTTCAGTCCAAATTAAAATATGGAATCAACAAGCTCCAACCAGTAATGATTTATGAAAAAATCGAATGGTAAGAATAATATATTTTAACTTTAATCATTTATTCAGAAAAAAAAACAGTCTCAACCAAACAACCACAAATGTCAAAAGAAGAAGCATGAAATCTCGGCAAAAGAAATTCTACAAAATAACCAATGGATAAACTATACCGACATGATAAAGGAACTGATAGATAGAAAAGAAAAAGGAGTAACATATGAACAGAAGAAACACGAATTGATAACATCCAAACGCTAAGTGTAAAATTTTCAAACTTGATACTTTTTCTAAGCTTAAAAGGTTAAATTTAGAGAAGTAATCTGAAAAAAGGAAAAAAACTAAAAATAACACAAATAATAGGAGATTTAGCAGGTGAACCACTAGTAAATAGTCCAATTAATGAAACAGTAAATGTTTGAAGAAAATAAAAAAAAAAATAATAATAATAAGTCGACAAATGAAAATTAAAAGAAGATAAAAACATTTAAAGAACAACAAATGTATAGTCCAAAGTAAAACAATATTTGAATATTGCAACAAAAGAAAGGAGATCTTCAGAGAAGAATATGTAGACAACGGATAATTGAAATAAACAAAAAGAGATTGAGAGAGAAAGATAGATGACATTAAAATAAGTGATAAGGTACATTCATACCAATTGATTAGTAATTTTGAAATATGAATATGAACACAAGGAAAAGAAAGTTAAATTATAAATAAAAATTGAAATTAAAACAAATATTTATATAAACAGCCCTTACCCTCTCTATTGAAGAGAATAAGAATCACAATAATGATTGAAAATGTAAGAAAGAATGAGCATAATTTAAAAAATGAAAATTGGTAATATTTATAAATAATAAATTTTGTACAATATGTAAATACATAAATAAATCACTTGAGAAGATGAATGTTACTGGAGAGAAAGAACATTTAATATTAATTAAAATGTGGTTTTAAAGCAATAATCTTAAAACAGAAGATTGCTATTGGAATGAAGAATATAATAATGTGATGTCAAACAAAAAAAGAAGGACTAAGCATAAGCAAGGACAAGAAAATGAACTCAATAGTAAGATTAAAAATAATAATTGCTATATGTGCTTTCTCATAGAGCAGAAACTAAATGAAAACTATATTTAAGGAAAAGAATCTGAACGTGCTAAATATTTCAAATAAGGGAACGAGAAAAAGAATGTAAAATAAGTGAAACTGAATTTCAGAGGGAGATTTTGACTAGATAGAAAACTAAATAGACATTTTTTTCAATAAGAATGAAGAATGTAATGACTCTTAAAAAATTAAATATCAAGAAGATGTAGTGGCTATTATAGATACAGAAGTATAGAAACAGTAATTGGAGAATTAGGATTAAACAAAATTGATTAGTGGATTAACTGATGAAGAATTACAATATATAGATGACACACAAAAATTAAAAATGGTTGTTTTGGTAATTTTTTGGAAAAACAGAATATAAATATAAAACAGAGAGATTATTGCCTTTTAGATCAGAGAGGTAAAGAGTTTTGATTTAAAAAATAATGTATTAGAGGGTGGATATACTTGAGTCATCGGCATAATGAAAAGAATGAACATAAAATAACATATTGGGAGAGGAATTTGCGAACTGTGATGATTTGTTGATCTAATCTACAAGAAAGTACAGGGACTTATATAATGAATTGGAGGATTCCTTGCATACTATCTGACACTAGCAACAAAAGACAAACAATGTTGGAGCCTTAGCTCAATTTTAAAGACAAATTGGATAAAAGAAAAAGACTATAAAAAAGAAAACATTTAAAAAAAGGCTACAATAGACAATTTGCTTTCTTCATTGTCGACTTGAGGAGAAAGAGTATATTTAAAACAATAAGAATGCATCAAAAAACAAATAAATAGAAGAAGATTTTTTGGATAAAATGTAAGAAAAGAATTAGGAGCAAATTGTGAAAGATGGAAATATGTAAAAAATATAAGAAAACTCCACCAAGACTTGTAGTAAGGTGTGTGCCATTAGCAAAAGAGATTTGAGATTGAATCTCATTCACTAGATGTTGGGAGAATTTGAAAGTAATAAATTTTAGTAATAATTAATTCAACTGCAACAAGATATACGCAGGCAGTATGGTTAAAAAATAAAACAGTAAAGGGAAAATTATAGAAAGGTTTAATCGAAAATAGCTGGATATATATTGGAAGTCTAATTATAGTATGTGATGGTGCTCGAATCATGAAGAAGAATTTCAAAACGAAGAATATGGAAACTTTAACGACAAAATGAAATATCAAATCTAATGAGTACAGCGGAGAAAGCTCCATGGAGTAATGGTTTTATGGTGAAAAATACGTAGTAGGGTGTAGTGCTTGAAGGAATCATTAATATCAAGTATAAAACAAAGAAGGAAATAATAAAAAAGGGAGAATAGGTTTTCTCCACAGTTTTGCTAAGAATGGAGACAAATTGATTTTGGGATATGCTTCCTCAACCACTTGTTTTTGGAAACACACACTAGAGATACCAACACATAATAGATTGTGATAACATAATGAATGAGTCTGAAAAGCAGAGATAACACCTCGAGTGACATGTTAAAGATTATAGAAACAATAGAACATATGCTAGAGAGGATGACTATATAGAAAATTGAAAAGTTACAGAAACAATAAAACGTGCATTGAGAAGTCAAATAACGAGAACACATCGTTCAAAAGATATTAATTAAGAAAGGTGGAAGGAGAGTGATATTATTAACTGAGAGAGACAATATAGAATAAAGAATGGTGGAGACCCAGCCTAAAAATAAATGTGCTGTCAGATGGGAAAAGAGCCATCATATTGTGAACATATGGAGGTTACTTTAAGAGCTGTATCAAAAGTTAATTCAACTGAAAACCATTTCAAAAAAGGTAAATTTAAATTTATTTCTAAGTGAGAGCTTGAGAGAGATAAAAAGGAAGAGAAGAATGAAGAAAAAGAAATGAAAACATAGTGATAGATGGTGTGAGAATGAGAAATGGTAATGATACAGACAAGAATAATATGGTCAAACAATATGGATAGGAGATCATGGAAACGTGTAGATGAAAATGAAAGCAAACACTGAAGGATGAAGAAGAAGAAAGAAAGAAATGAACATACAAATAGATGATATGAAGAAATTGAGGTCCAAAAAATGATAAAGGAGGTAGTTCTATGAATACGAATTAAACGAATAATGAAGATACTATTAAAAATATGTCTGAGTGTTTATTGGAGATAAGCGAGGCAAAGAGCAACTAGAGTAAAGAAATATAATAAGGATGTTATAAGGAACATACGTAATTTTAAGAGAAAAGTATGAATAATATGGATATAGATTGTGGAAAGGATTGTGAAAAATAATATTATGAATTAATGTAATTGAAAATGAAGAAGATAGAGGAAGAATCGTTGGATGCAAGTGAGGACATAACACATAACATTAGCTTTAGTGACAAAAATGAGGTTTGAGGAAATAAATTCAAAGTATACTCTCATACCTCATTTCAAATGAAAGAAATTAAACAACGCCCGGCCATAATGAAAGAGATAGACATTGGGAAGAAAAAGGTATTATGGGATCTTTTTTTCCTTTATTTTCCTTTGAATGAAGTAGATAGATAAGTGAAAAAGTAGCAATTAAATAGGTAGAAGGTAATTAAGTGAAAATTAAATGCTAATAACACGAAAAAATTTATAACGTTATTGGTAGCAAAGAATATGGAAGAAGAAGTGGAGGAAAAAAACAAATGCACCAACAGTATCATCTGAAGCAATGAAAATGAATAATGAACCATAAAGCTCAGGAAAAGAAAATTGGAAAATAATGCTATCGGATCATTTCAGGCAGCATATTTAACAAAAAGGAGGTGAAGAAAATAAGAATAAACGCTCCCAAAGTTGCTAAATTTAATGAGAAATGAAAACTTTGTAACTGAAAATAATTGCAGTTTCTTAATGGTACTAATTCCACCGGAAATAGTTAACTCCAATAAGATGAATGAAAAAAGAATTTAGTTCAGATTTAGGTTTAAAACAAAGTACAGATGAACCAAGCACTACTTTTATATGAAGGATTTCCGATTTACGTTAAGCAGAATCTATGTGAGCTCAGTTTATTCCATTATGATGGGTGAGGGACAGTAAAAAATTTGAAAAGAATGATTTGTAAAAGATGAAATTTAAGAAAATATTTTAAATTGTCCAAATTTATACATAATCATATTAAATATTGTTAGAAGTTTCAATTTATGTATCAGTGAAGAAGAAACATGAATGAAAATATAGTGGGGAGCAAGGATAGAGTGACTAGGGGAAGATTATCAATTAAGGAAATGAAAACAAAAAGGAGATAATCAAGAAAAATTTAATAAACAGAGAAGTAAAGAGAAATACAACAATATAGATAGGGGGTAATTAATTGGATGGCTAAGAATACAAGAGCCAAAAGGTGGAAGCGTGTATAGTTGCGACACTCTCGAAGCTGGAACATGAAAATTCGTAGAGCCCCCCTTCACTTAATAGATGTAATAAAAAAAAGTGTCCTGAGGCTTGAAGTATAATACTTTTGAGGAAATCACATATATCTAATTACATATTAGAGAGTTTGAAATAATTAATACATATTGTGCATTACAATATAAATTTGTCAGAATGAAGAGAATAAACACACAACTAGTATCGATATTTTTGCTGTAGATAAAAAGGAAAAATGATACCCAAAATGTGACTCAAAGATATTTCAAAGGAAAGTGAATCATTCAGTTATACAAGCAGAGGCAAAGGTAGTTTTTTAGGACTTGAAGTGCATTGAATCAAACACTCTATAGCATATACTAACAAAATGGGAAGAAGTACTTCAAAATTGAACAAATATCCCCTATGAGAGTTAATAGAGGGGGGAGGAGAGCCAGATTGTAGTTACACTTGTAGATACTCTAATGTTCAGAAAGGAACACTTCACAAAAATATAAAAGCATGAGGAGATACATAAATACTCAGCACTGAGAGAGAAAATATCTAAAGCAATCAGAGAAGTTAAAAAAAAAATAAGACTTGCACCAGTTCTGATCATTTTGGTGAGGCGGCACCTTTATTTCCCAGAAAAAACATATAAAGAGAAAATGAGAAAATAGTGAATTCAATGCTACAAAGAGAAAGGATGAATAATGAAAATAAACAGTAAAAAAAAAAACGAAACGCCAAGAATGTTAAGGATGGACAATAGTAACAAATTCTGAAGAAGCAGAGGAGTGGAAAATGAGGGTGAGGAGCTGTTATGAATTATTTTTCTCTCATTCTTCAATCCAGATAAAAAAAATCTTTCTAATATAGAAGTGATAGTAGAATTTGTTTATTTCCTTCATTATTAAATTATGGTTAAAAAAAAAGAAGTAAAATATTTATGCAAAAAATATTATAAGGGACTAAAAGGAGATATAAAAATAACAAAGTAACAAATAATAAAGAAATAAATGTAATATATATAAATAAAGAAAGATATATATGAAGGCAGGAGAACAAATCAGAACAAGAAAGAAAGAAACTTATATACAGAATTTATAGGATCATACTATAACGATTCACGCAATGTTCAAAATGGAATAAAACTGCCTAACCAGGTAAATGATTCTTCGAGAATAATCGAGTATGGTAAGAATAGACTATAGTTGGTTACGCTTAATCCAATATGATATGTATATAGGTTTATTTTGGTTTCATATAACCTATATATGTATATATATATACTTATATATATTTATATATAATATATATACTATATAGTAGTGCAAATATTGTAGATACAAATATGGTAAAAATGGGGTATTATATGATAGAGTATATATTAGGTACCTACTTAGTTGAGGTAAATATAATCACTCATAAGGTAAAAAAAATGAATATTATTTTACAACATATAAACATATTATATATAACTATAATATGGATTAGGAAATACCATAATAAAATATATATCTGGGCATATATATACATATATACGTAGTATATATAATGATGCGCCTTTCTCTTTTGCGTTTAAATTATTTACACACTCATCCTCCAGGAAACAGGTTTTTCCACATATCATATACACATACTTAAAGTACATCACCCCTCATACTAGGATAAAAACGGTACAGACATCCTATTACTCAACTCCTATGTGTGGGGATGAAAAGTGAATTAACCCACTCGTATTGTCCTGCATGTCGTAAAGGCGACTAAGGGACGGGTGGTAGGTTGGGGTTTGGCTCCACTACCTACCTACTCCTCTGTGCTAGGGGAATGCGATGCATGCCCGGAGATGGTCGTGCTCGTCCGTAACCGCGCCGCTCCTATATTTTTTTATAACCGCTACGCACCAGGAAACTGAAATTGTGTCACTGCACCTCATGTAAGGCAGGAGAGGTAATGCTAATTATATTAAAAAAAAAGGCAAATTGATTTGCTCGCTGTGAGTGAAACAAAGATGGATGAAAGGAAACGTGAAAATGAGTGGTGTGGGTGAAATGTGTGTTTTTGTCTGGCTGTGGAAAGGAATGAGGAAGGAGGAAGAGAAGGAGTTGCTGAATTGTTGATGAGCGAGCTTGGGGTAGGGCAGGAGCTATCGGTAGACTTTGTGTGTACGAGTCCTAGAATTCTAATCAAAAATAGTAGGGTTTGAAATTAATAATAAGTTTTAAGTTGAAGGTTAGTATGTGTGGTTCTGAGGAAACGTTGTAAGAGAGTACGGATTTTCTGGGGATATATTCTGAATGATTATGTTTTGGAATGGGTGAGTAGGGTCAGATCTGGATAGTGTTTGGGTGGAACCTAAATGGTGGTATAGGTGAATCAAAACAAAGGGATGGTAATATACTGGTGGTTTTGGGTGTCGGGTGGAGAAGATTAGAATGGGGTGAGGAAGGTGGATTGATTTCTGTGAGTAAAGAGAGATCATGCTGGGTGTCAGCAAATTATCTTTAAACACAGAGTATCATAAGTATACTATGAGTTGGTGTAGAGTGAGATTTGTATCGAAATGTGAACAATGTATGATTGATTTTTGAGTGCTTGGTGAAGGAGAATGTTTGAAAATATGTGTTGGATGTTATAATCAGTGAGGGGGCTGGAGTTAATGGGATTATCGATCATTATGTTGTTGCTATTGGTAGAAATTAAGTTAATGGGGGGGCTTGAATGGAGAGAAGTCGGTTGCATATCGGAAAGGAAATGGGTAAATTCAGAGTGAGAATGCGAACAAGGTAATAAGGATAAGTTGTAAGAGCGCTCGCAAGTCAGTTGCATGTGAAAAAAGTGAAACTGAACAAATCTGGGAACAAATGAAGGACAATCGAATTGTTAAAGTGCAACAAGAAGCTCAGCTCGGATCGAGCTAAAGTAGAAGTAAGAAGTTACAGTGAGTGGTGGAATGAAGAGTGTCAAAGAAAGGGTTTAGAAGTAAAAAAAGAAGCGAGTTTCAAAAGATATAAAATTCAAAACATGAATAGAAGTTTCAAAAGATAGATAGAAATTCCAAAAGATGGATAGAAGTTTAAAAAGATAGATATAGGTGCATACACGTAGGATGAAAAGAAGAAGGTAGAAATGAAACAGTTGGGAAGGAGGATGAATGAGGCCTTGCTAGGGGTTAGGAAGCTCTCTGGAAGGAAGCCCGAAATGTTTAAAAGAAAATAAAGGGGGGAAAAGGGTTCCAGTTGATTTTGTTAGTATGGTGTTTTGGTGAGAGTGAGAAATGATGTGGAGGGAGTGTGGAAAGAACACTTCGAGAAAATGTATATAACATTGGCAGTAATCGAAGAGGTGATAGGTGGAAGTGTGTGTGTGGGGTGTTGAATGGTGCCACGTGAGAGAGGAATGAGGTATTGGGTTGGGATGAGTTTATTTAGCAGAGGAGGTAATGGTTAGATATGAGAAAAATTTGAAGTCGAATGGGAAATCTGGCAGGTTTATAGATGTATTACTGGGTGAAATGATAAGAACGGAGGCGAGATCGTGATTGATTGGAATTTGGAATTGTGTAATAAAGCGTTCATGGAGGGAATAGTTCCACCGAGGGATGGAGGAAAGAGCAAGTAAAGTACGCTTTGATATAAGGGTAAAAGGGAGGATAGAGGGAACTGATAAGAAATTATAGAGGAATTAGAGGTTTTATTGAGTACTGATAGAGAAGATATTGGCCTGTGTTTATTGGTCAGAAAGTGTGTGCGTCGAGTGACTGAAGGACTGATTGTGAAAAAGGACAAGGTGCGTTTAGAAGGAGTGTAGAGAATGTGTGGATCATAATTTTCTACATTGAACCAATCGATTCGAGAAATGAAGGGAGAAGAAGATAATAAATTGTATTTAGTGTTTCATGGATTTCAACAAGGCGTATGATAGGTTCTAATTAGGGAAGCTCTATTGCAGGTGTTTGTGATATATTGTGTTGGTGGGAAGCTTCGTGAATGGAATAAAAGTATGTATGACGATGTGAGGCTGGTGTAAATAAAATGGTTGTACATAATGGTATTGGTTTATGGTGTAATAGACGAGAGTGCAGACAGGTTGTGTTATGTCTCCTTGGTTTTTCAATTTGTATAATGGTGGGTTATCGACAAGCAATTTCGAGGTTTGTGGCACATGGAGAATGGTGTAGAATGATGTGAGAAATGATGATCGACTCGAAGGAGTGGCCCATTACCTATTATCCTCTGCGAATCGAAATTTGGTTCTGTGTGGCGCAATCTGGAAGAGAGTATTAGAGAGGATTGGTGGAAGAATTTGCAGGGGTTTGTAAAAGGAAGGGCTTGAAAGTAACACCGTGGGATAGTTGAGTAGGTTATGTGGGTTGTGAGTAGAGGGAGCAGTCTCAGGTGTGAGTTGATGTGTAGATGGTGGCAGCTGGAAACAGAGTGTCTGAGTTTTAATACTTAGGATATATGTTGGATGAGAAGGGGACGGATGATGCACAGAATGTAGTAGAAAAGTTTTGAATGGCAGAAGGAAGGTGGCTGGTGAATTAAATAGTTGGTGGAAGTAAAGGGCTAAGTCTTGAGTTGCAAGGGTCTACATGAAGGGTTATGTTGTTACCACTTGTGTTTATTGTATATGTAGTTTGAGACTATGGTTCTGGAATAAGAAGTATATATTATTTCTAAAGTTCAATGTGTTCAGATGGACAATCTTAGGGGTGTGCTAGGTGTGAGAAGAATGATAAAATGAGGAATGATAATTTATTAGCAGAGTTATATAGGTGGTGAAGAAAGGGAGATAAGAGTGAGGAGAATAAGTAGACAGTATGGTTAGAGATGGTTTGGGTCACTATGGAAAGATGAATGATAGTTCGGTTGGTTAAGCGGATGTTTATTGGTCAGTGTGTTGAGACCGACCGGCTGGGAGACCGAAGAAAGAAGTGGAATTTGAGTCAGTAAAGCGGAATGATAGAAGGAGCAGCAAATGTAGAGTTTGGTATAAAAAGAGGCGAGAAGAAGGTGTTAACTAGGAGTGAATGGAGCGGGGGATTTGTGATTCTGTGAGGGGGTATGGCGGTTGGGCCCAACCTGGGTAAAGGGATGAACCCTTTACATTGAAACAGATACGTACAAGTAGCCCGGATCCAATACGCTGTCCAGATGAAGCTTTAGGGGGGAGTTTTCTGGGACTTGCACGACGAGGGAGTTTCTCCTTAATTTTATATCAGGGGTAACAGAGGGGGTCGGGTTACCGCCCACGCTATTGGGCTTTCCCATCGGACTTTGCATGTTCTTCTCACGTCACTTACATCATTCTTGCTTTTTTCTTAATTTTCCGAACCATGGCTCGTCACGCCACTCTTACTTACAACAATTCTTGGAATAATAGATAGGTAGCTAAAGAATAAGAAAGAAATATTATACTATTATTAATATGAGTGATAATGGGAATAATATATAGTAATATAATAATAGTGATGATTGTAATATTTTATTTCAACCTGTGGGCTGTGGTAATAAAATAAATAATTTATAGTAAATATATATTATTAATAATATTTATTATTTATATTAGTATTATCTATATTATAATTATAACTCATAATGGAATATAAGGGGGATATAGGTGATAAGAGAGGGCGGATTGAGAAAAATTAAATTTAGGGGAGGGGCAACGGAGGAGAGGGTGTTAAACTGATAGAGAATGAGTGGAGGAGGGTGCCTTGCTTATGTAAATCAGGTTGATTTGGTTTAGTGTGAGAAAGAGTTTGAGGAGGAGTTCTCATAGGTGGGTTTTTGACGAAACAGGGTGTGGTAACAAGGAGGGGGTTTGAAAGTAAATGTAAAAGAGAAAGGTGATGAGGTAGGGAACTGACGAGATCGTCTGCAGTGGTGAATAATCAAGTAACAATTGGAAATGGTTTGTTCAACGTGGTTTGATTTATAAAGCATCTGAATTTTAAATATATCATTATATGATCATCTATATGCACACTTCGGCATTCGAAACGCAGCCAACCCCTGCGTATATAATTATTCTATTCGCGCATTAAATCAAGATCATATAATTATGTTGTTAAAGATTATACTCTAAATGATATATATAGATTATCCTGTATATGAATACTAAAGTGCTTGTGCAATTCAAAATAACTCATTTGGTGAATGCAAAGGTACTTAAAATATAGTATACTCTTACTACGTAATAAATCATTCTAGTATGCCTAGTGGTTTGCTATACTAAATCGTAAGGTATCATTTATATGTTTTATATTACATTAATAATAAATATGTGATGGAATTATAATAATTTAAGTTAAGCAGAAACTAATGTGATCGTTCTTACTCTGAATATCATTAGCCCACGAGTAGTTTTATCACAAGAATGGGAGTAGAGTGCGTGAGAGCATGCGGCAAAAGAATCTAAATCGAGTAGATGAGACTAATGATCTAAAGAGCGAGCGTGTGGTCAAAACCCATGCCTGAGACAGAGAGTGAGCCCTCCTAACTGATCTTTGAGCAACTGACCATCATTAGGAGTTGCTGTGATATGAATAAGGAATAAATGAGAGAATAAATAAGCGTATTACAAGTAGTTTGGCCATTGAAGGATGGATCTGGTAAGTCAACTGTTAACAGTTGTATGTCAGTGAGTGTGTTGGGAAGCAAACCACTCGAAGACTCTAAGTAAAATTGGATTACTTAGTGAAAGAGAGTCTGAATTTAATGTAAATTTAAGCACAAGCGAAAAGAATGGTGCATGGATAGGCAATAATGAATGGTTATTGTGTGAGGGGGCAATTGTTGCGGTCTGTGTCCGGGGATGAACCCTGACATTGAAAATGAATACACAGTGGGGGCTGCCTCGGTGTATAAAGCTCTTAAAGGTAGATTTTGGTGTGACAAGCTCGCACTAAGGGTATGGGGGGGCTTTAAATTTTTGAAAAAGGTCATGTTCCTTCTACTTAACTACTTGTTTTCGATGCAATGTGAGCCCACCCATCTGAAAAATCTGTGGGATGATGATGAATAATATATATATATATATATATCATATCATAATTATATATATTAATAATTTAAGTTTTATATATATCAGTATATATATATATATAAGGTCATAATATATCATATATATTATATATATATATATATATATATATTATATAGTATATATATATTATATATTAATATATATAGAGGGAGAGTACACGCATACTCGAAGCCATGAAATTACCTCCCCCTCCCATTTTTACTGGTGCGCCTTTCTCTTTTGCGTTCATTATCTATCAACACTCATCCTCCAGGCAACATTACTGACCACCTCTTATCCACATATCATATACCACTTCTAAACACACTTGTACACACCCTCTTTCTAGACAACACCTTACAGAGGCTCCCTACACTCCATATTCCTATGTTTGTGGGGGAGTAAAGATTACCACACATCGTACGTCCTGCGTGTCCGTAGAAGGCGAAAAAGGGACGGAGAGCTACTTTGGCTGCTGCCACTACCACCTATCTCTTGCCTGAAGCTGATGCAAAGCCTCGAGATTGTCGTGGATCGCCGTATAACGGCCCTTCTAATGGGTTTGGCGAAATTGTAATGAATACGTATGGGTACAATGATATGTCAGGAGGAATACAATGTTGAGGAGAAGAGGAGAGAGGTGATGGATGGTATTTAGAAGGGCAAATTTGATTTGCTCGCTGTTGCTGAAACAAAGATGAAAAGGAAACGGTGAAAATGAGTGGTGTGTGATGAAATGTGTGTGTGTGTGGAAAGGAATGAGAGGGGATGAGAAGGAATTGCAATTTTGATGAGTGACTTGTGGTACAGAGCTATGGTCGGACTTGTGTGTGTGAGTCCTAGAATTCTAGGTTAATAATTTGTTTAAAAGGTCAGGTATGAGTGGGTTGTGACCGTATGGTTCATCTGCACGGGAAACGCTGAAGAGAGTACGACATTTTGGGATAATCTGTGAATCATGTTTTGGATGGGGTGAGCTGGAGTTTCAGATTGATTGATTGTTTTGGATGACCAAAATGGTTGATAGGTGATCAAAAAAAGGGATGGGTTTAACAGGTGGTTTGGGTTTGTCGGGGAAGAAAATGAGAATACCGTAGCGAAGGTGATTTGAACATAATCTGCGAAGGAGAGAGGTATCTGTGTAAGTAAATACTTTCTTTAAAAACACAAGAGTAATCCATAAGTATACTAGAGTTGGTGTAGGTAGAGTATCAGTAATCGACAAGAAGACGTACTGATTAATTTTCCCGTCGGGTCTGGAATTGAAGAAAGCTCGTTGAAGTATGTGTTGGACCTTTGTATTATACTAACAATATCAGTCGTCGGGCGTCTTCTAATAAAGGAAGAACGATTGTCATTTCACATTATCAAGAAGATATTCATGTATTTGTTAATCCTAAATGGGAACAAATTACAGTTTAGCAATAGGGGGCTCCTGGACATGGAGGGAAGGTGTACTTTACTTACCAGTATAGTGGGCTAAAAGGGGTAAGAGTGGCAGAAATTAAGTGAACTAAACGATAATATAGGATTTAATATGTTTAGAAGCGCTCGCAGTAAATCAGTAAAAGATGGGGAGGTGTGGGTGAGACTAAGTTGTAAACTGACAACAATTACTGGGGAGAGCAAAACATATAAAGGAGCGCAATATCGATTAGCAGTGACAAAAGAAGTATGATGGACTGCTGCTTAAAAGTAGGAAGTCATAGAACTGAATAACTAGTCCGTGTTCGTGGTGGTTTAAATGTATCCCTGAAGGTTGACTGCACATACAGGTCAGTGAAAACGTAACAATAAGTGTGCGCTGGATTGAAATGCTACCTTATACATATGAATGACAACGCTCTGACAAAACATGAAACGATGTCTTGTATTATATTAAGGACACATAAAGAAATACTAAAAGGTGCATACGTTGAAGAAAACAAGAGCGTAAATATAATGAACAGTAAGCGAAAAAGCGCGAGGCTATGAATGTTGAGTCGGCAATCTAAACACAGAGGATTATTAAGGTAATTTAGCACTCCATCTTTCTAGGAAAGGACAACACTGAACAAGTTATTAGATACATTTTTTGCTTAATAAAAGGGAACCTTACTCTAGAACAAATTGAATTCTGAGGAATTTTGTGATGAGTGGTCATTTTCTTTCTTGGAATTAGACTGATATGAGGAGATTACGCGCATCGGGATGCTAGACAGAACGTAGAGTTAGAGAAGAAGCAATGATACACTATTTCGTGGAGAAGACAATTAAATAATGAGTTAGGCATTTGTAATGAATACGGTGATACGTCGAATGCTGCTGGTGGGTTATGTGAAGGGTGTGCAGACAGCGAACCAATAGGTAATATGTGTGGGATCTCTAGAGCAGTTATTTAGAGCATTTAGGAAGGTGAGTTACCTACATATGTGAGTCAGAGGGGATTGTTTGAGATAAGTTTTATGATACAGAGATAGAGTAAGAAGGTCTTTGTCGGGCTACTCTAGCATGGTATATCAGTTATATGAATGCTAACTAATTCACTTGCCCTCTCTTAACGAGAATATGAGGATCTCCATAGAAACGGAGGCTGATTATTCGTGAAAAGTGATTGAATCATCTGGAGTGTGGAAGATCTTGTTTATAATTAAACATACGTTTTAATGAGTACGTGAGTAATTACGAGTGGTCATCTATTGTGACCTCATGACCATTAGATTGGATTCTCGGTAGATTGACATTCCGTAACCTCACACTATTTAAGCCGTAAGCTGCAGTATATATAGGAATGTCCATAGGAGTGGTGTAGATGCAATGGATATGCAGAACTGGGAACTCTAGCATATACAAATGCTTAAAGACTTATATTGCTTTATTGGATCACTAATACAAATTTCACTATACTCGCACTGTGAATTGTGCCCTCATGTTGGAGAATAGTGAATAGCACTCTATAACGTATGCTTGGCTATAAGTGTTTGGTCTCGAAAGAGTAGAGAGCTCTAGTGGGTCGCGTATGTCGACTCTATGAAGAACTCAGTGTGAAACGCTGACATTCGCAAGCACCACCTTCCTTAAGATTGAGTTTTAATCTGAGTGTGTAAAGAAGGATTTGGAGTTTGCAAATCTTTTGATTTACATTGATATATCCTTAACAATGAATGCAAGAAAATGAGGGAGAAGAATAATATTGTATTTAGGTTAATATCGGATATCTGCATATCTAGGATTCTTCGGCCTCTCATTGCTTCATCCATAGTATATAGAGTCCATATCATATTATATGTGTGTAACAAAGCCAAATAACTCCTCAAAGAGCGAGCAGTGTGTGTCAGATCAGTAAGCATGCTACACGCTACCATATAGTGACAATCACCTCATACAATAATACAACCTTTGAGGGTACTTCTGGTGAGGTCTCTTAACGGTCATCTACATCGAAATTGAGAGAACTCAAAAGTTTATCATTACAGATATAGATCGGTCACGTATTACGTTCGACGGACACGGCTCGTCGGCTATTTAAAAACATCACCCGGCAAAATGGATGTCTTCTCTAACACCAGCCTGAAATTGTTTAGCTTCATTATCATAAAAATCTTCTGCGTCAAGATTGCGCACGATACAGAACAGGGATTTATGCATGCTTCTCGACAAATAGTATCTACGGCTTATGGTAACTCTCAAACCTCATATATATAACCCATCTCAGATCTTGGGTTCATGAAATGATAATTTACGTAACGGATTGAAGCGGGCTGGCAGGAATGGTGTTAGAGGATGACTTGGAAGATGGCGATGGTTGGTGGGAGGGTTACACATCAACCTATTAAATGCGGAATAGATCATCTGGTTCTGTAGAGCGGATCTGAAGAGACGATTTTGGAGAAGCATTGGTACGAGAAGATTTCTAGCCAGTGGTTATTGTCAACAAAGGAGGTGGTTGATTAGCTAAACGTAGATTTAGGAGAAGTAAGGTTTATGTATTGTCGAGTCGGAAAGCATAAGCCCAGCTGTGAATATTATGTTATCACGAATAAGTTTCAGAGCAGCTGGAACAATTGGTGTCTGAGTATTAACATATTTAGGAGTATTTACTTTGGAATGAGTAAGAGGCCAACAGATGAATGTCACCGAGTGAGTAGTACGCGCTAAACCTTTGTGAATGTAGCAGGCACAGCGTGGCCTCTGGTGGCCATATAAATCGTTGGATGAATGTAAAGGTCTCATTCATTCGAGTGTCGCTAGTATGCTTCTAACAGCACTGTAGCGGTTATCCGTTGTAGACCTGTGCTTATTGTATGCGTTAGATCGAGATACTATTGGTCTCGCAGCAATCACAGATTAAAAGTAAAACATGTTCACTTCTACAGATTTACATGTTATTAAGATGGACTAACTTACTTTATGCTTAAAACTTTCTCTAGACGCTAGTTCTCTCATATGGTCTCTTGTAGAGAATCTGATTAAAACTTGAGCGGATATATGCACTCGAGTGGACATCTTCTCTACGACGCAGTTGTTGGTGTGAAGAACAGGGGTAAATGAGAGAATAATGTAACAGTATCGATTGAGATGGTTTAGTCATGTGGTAAAAGATGACATGTATAGTCGTTGATTAAAGCGGGCTGTATAGTGGTGAGTAGTGTTGGGAACCGACGAGGCTGCGAACCGAAAAGAAAAAGTGGTATTGACATGGAATGTTTGCAGGAAGAAACCTGAGTTTGGCTAGAGGCGAGAAGAAAGGCTCATTGATTATGCTAGAGAATGGCGGGGTGGTTGCTATGGGGGCTTGGTTGGCTGCCCACCTGGCCAGGGGATGTACCCTACATCTCTGACGTATTTCTATAACTCTATATCGTCGCGGTCCCGTGAAAGCTTCTATAGGGTGGATTTTCTGATTCGCGCGTGACGAGTTCTTTACTAATAATGAACACGAGGGGATCGGTAAGCTGGCGTCTTTCTTTTTCGGACACATATCGTTCATATTATCCTACTGCTATTCTTCTATTTCCGATGCATTGACTTAAGCGCACCATTCACTCTCAATCCTTTGGGAAAAAAAGTAGATGAGGATATTATATATATATTAAACATATTATATAATATACTTATTTATTTATAAACTATTACTAAATACTTATATTAATATATAATATAAACACTATTATTTATATTAACTACTTTATCCGATTATTATGCAATTCCTTACTATTAATATATTATATAATATTAATACTAATATATATATGATACTACATATTATATAATTATAAACTTATATAACCTTATATATACATACTATATTATATAAACCTTAATATAATTATCATATAATATATTAAATTATATATATATAATATATTATATAATATTTAAGAAGAATACCGATATACCAAGAATAAAGAGGCGATTATCCGATACTCTTATTTTTATTTATGGTAAATATAAGATACCATATATAAATATATAAAAATAATAAAGAACATAATTTCTTATTACCATCTCCTAACTCTCAAGATTGCCAATATCCACTGATAAAAATATACATATATATATATATATATAATAATTATATATAATATAACTAGTAAATATTTAATATTATAATTTAAATATGAGTACTTTTAAGGAATTAATACCAGAAAAATCTATAATATAATAATCACTTTTTTATGTTTATGTGTTTATTCAAAAAATATAACTATTTATTTACTCATTTATACAAGTTATCAGTCGCTATCTTGCGCTAATTAAATATATATCATTATTAACATGATTACATATTTACACAAAAAATTTATCACATAAACATATAGAATAAACAATATAGAGAAAAAGATATATAAATATTACTCAATACATCGACATAATACTACCTAAAATAACTCTTTAAGATAGATTCTCATCCAATACTTAAATATAAAATTCACCCAAACATCTGTGTAGTCAAAAAATATTAAGCACTTCTAAGTATATAATGGCGATATATATACTTTTACTTGCGGGTGTTTAATTCCTACCTACAACCTAATATATATATAGACTGAATTAGAAGGCAAGGGGTTGCTGCATAATTATTCATTGCTCTGATCAAAGACTGAATTAAATATGAAAAACCTTGAGACCTTTTCATGTCACCCAAAAACCGCCATGCACAATGAGTCTCTCTTCCTGTAGGCATCATCATCATGTTTAGTAAGAGCCTCCTCTTATCCTTCTTTCACAGACATATATATATATATAAATAACACTATGACTCGAGTCTCTTCAGATTTATAACGATGAGGAGTTCCCCTGGTTGTGATTTCTTACTTTGAATGTGAATAGACTGTCAACTGCATTTTCAGCCACTGAATCTTATCAAAAGTCCTAACAATCCTCCAAACATCCTCATCATATACAGGGTTTCTAGGTTTTAATTTGCTGAAGCCACATATATATGCGGCACCATCAGAGTGCTGTTGCAGGGGTCTGGCAGTAAGAGCGGCTTCCACTTCTCTTCTCTTTTTTATTTTTTTGTTTTTTTTGTCATCGCTGGCCTCGTTCATGGACAGTTTTATGATTTACCGATTTTGTCGTCAGCTGGATCGGCGCCGGGTGCCATTTCTTGTGGGGTTTTAGCTAGCTTAAGGAAATTTCTTATTACAACCTTTTATTTATTTATTTTTTTTACAGTTGTCAATCCTCTCTTAGTGCTCATGGCAGAACCACATGTGAGTTCTTTAAGGAGTGCTGTCTTAAATATCGTCTCACTAAATCCACATTAACCTGCAAATACGCAATGAGCACAGAGGACGCTAGGCTTTTAAGCTTGCTGAGTGAAATTAAATTGAGTAGATAACACGTGAATGATGGAGAGAAATCCAACCAGTAACAGGGTGGCAGCGAAAGAAAGAAGCATCGCAGCGAACACAGTCTGTAGTTAACTAACTATCAACACAATTAGAACCTCATTGATGCCCGAACCGCACCAACTTTGTGTCATACGAAGGAGACCGTCGTACAACAGCGTTACTAGTTTGTGTTTCTCGATGAGTGGATAGTATCCCTTTCGAGTCAAACTTGCTCTACGTAACTATAGAAAGGGATAAAGCACAACATCGCGCCGCAATTAAAGGGTCAAGTGAACTAAGAAAGTACAGGAAGTTTCTATAGTCTTTGGCTCTTTGCAGCTCGACGCCTATCCAATCGCGGCTGAAACAAGAGCCCCTCGCCCCCCACAGATATAGTAGCAGTACTCCATACAAGGGCGATGAACTTGTATAGGTGGAGTCACTGAAAGAGGAAAAAAGTTTCGCACCACCTAACAGAACTCCCAGTTTTTCTTTGAGGCCGGCCTAGCAACCACTGTGATTTGAAGGTTTCAATAACATTTTTTGGCTTTTATGTTAAGCAAAGGATGATATTTTATATGTCAACAGGAATACGGAAGAACCTCGAAAGAGATAGAAAATTTAAGTGTCTTATAGAGAGAGGAGTTTTTGATAAGATAATTGGGTTTTTTTTAAAGAATTAAACTTCACAAGCTTGAGACGCCGTCAACCTAAAATCTATCAGATCAGCGAGAATAGAATCGGAAGATTAACAAAACCAGAGGCAATTTTAGAAGTAAAAAGAGGAGCAAATGATTGTATACTATAGATACAAGTAAGTCATCTAACTAAGTGTTGTGGAATTAGATGTTAGATTTTGCAGGTTAGATAGATCATTGGTAGTGGAAGAGAGCAGGAGAATAAGGTGAGGAGATAATAATACAAGAAACCCTGAGACACTATTGAACAGAAAAAGAAGTCAGGGCCCCTTCAATCACACGCCGATACATTGAGCAGAATTTTGTGGAAAGAAAGCTAGACATAAGTAAGCAAAGAGAAGAAGGTAAACCAAGAGGGAATAGACTTTGGAGGCAGTGGTCGCGTGCATACCGGTCAAATTGCTTTGGATTACTGTCAAGCGCCACCAACAGCAAAAGTCTTTCCCTTATTTCCTAATGGCGGGAAAACCATAAATCCTGTTAAATAGGAAAGGTATATATATATATATTATCCTCTGCTTGCGCGGAACTTTTTAATAGTTAGCATTCATTAAATTTACGACTTAAGCTCGAAGGAATCCTGCTTGCTAATTACCTCGTTAGAAAAGGCATTGAAATAATAAAATATAAAGGAAGTCACTTCAGTGTAAGCATATATTTTCTATACTGCAAGTTAGAATATTTAGAGCTATATATTTCCTGGAGAACCTAGGGTCTTATGTTAACCTGAATATTAGGTACCTGGGATGTTACACTTATGACTATTTGTTGCACTTATTTGCTTTGAGGAATTGAGGAAATGTTTGTTTTCTCAGTCCTAAAAACAAAGTAGTTAACCCATAGATGCGCCTAAATGTTTCTGTGTCCTTTGGAGTCCATATTCTTTTCTTTTTCATTGCTATATATTTAAGAATCGATATCACCTAGGCCAAACTTAATAAAAAGTTAAAATAAGAGATTCCTAAGGAAATTAACAACAATTAATAAATAAATTTTGCCAGAAAATATATATAGTAAATAAATAATTGAAAATTAAACAATTTAATAAAAAATATGCAGGGGGATAAACTTTATGTTCTTTGGACGTGCTTGGCTGGAAGAAAAATAAAACAATTTAAAAAAAAATCATTAAAAATATAAACAAAAAAGAATACATAAATATAAAAATAAAATGTTTTACTGACAGTATTATTCATACTGAAAGGAAACAACACTTTTGCTGGCCAATTTTCTGATGTTTCATTGACCAATTTTTCTGGTCACCTCCGCGCTACTACGCGATGGACTTTTTACGTCCATTCCAACCGAAGATGAAATTATTGTGTTTTGTTTAATTAACTTAAACTATTTGAAAATTTTTTTTACACCTATTTTTAAATATCTGAGGAATACCTGGAAGCAGAAAAAAAAAAAAAAAAAAGATATGAATAATTAAAAAAAAAAAAAAGTCTGGACGCAAAAGGTCCAATGCGTAGTCGCGAG
>JABUQX010025867.1:0-2500 GCA_015478945.1 Trachelipus rathkii
TATTATAATATAATATATATATATATAATATAATATTATACGTGTACTTGTGTGTGCGTTTGCACAGATAGAGAAAAATATGCATAAAAATGCATAAAAATTATTTCCTATTACACGCTTGTCTCAACGAAACTACAAAAATATTTTATTAATATTTTTTTTCATTTTTCTTTTTTGCTTTTTTATTACACGAAATTTGTTTTTAAATTTATTCGATAATAACATTAAAATATATTTGTTAATAAATCTTTTAAATAAAAATTGTTTGAAACACTCAAATTTTTTTTTTCATACTAAATTATGTATAAATTAAAATTATTTTTACTGATCAGCAAATAAGTTAATGATTTATTATTATTATTATTATTATTATTATTATTATTATTATATTATTCATTATTATATTATTATTATCATTATATATTATATTATTATTATTATTATTATTTATTATTATTATATTATATTATTATCTAAATATTATTTATTATGTATTGTATTAATTATTATTATTATGATTTATTATTATTATTATTATTATTATAATATTATTATTATTATTATTATTATATTATTATTATTATTATTAGTATTATTATTATTATTATTATTATGATTTATTATTATTATTATTATTATTATTATTATTATTATTATTATTATTATTATTATTATTATTATTATTATTATTATTATTATTATTATTATTATTATTATTATTATTATTATTATTATTATTATTATTATTATTATTATTATTATTATTATTATTATTATTATTATTATTATTATTATTATTATTATTATTATTATTATTATTATAAATAATTTACGAATTCATATAAAAATCTTTTCTTTTACTAATACAAATAATAATAATTTAATTAGTTTTAGTTTCAGTTCAAGTATTTTCGATTCTACACTAATGAAGAAATTTCTATTTTATTTTAATTTTTGGTGCAATTTAAATTTAAAATGCTTTTACATTTTTTTATTTCATTATGTTTTGAATATTGATTTTGAAAATACATAAATTATATTATCATACCTATTAAAAATAAGGATATTTTTACTGAATGGTTCATTTAGTAATAGACTTTTAGACTATAGAACTTTATTCCATTAATATTAGATAAGCACTATAATAGTAGTTTAGCAAGTTAATAATCATGTGACAGGATTCTTTCAAGAAAAAGATACATAGTTTACCTTTTACGAATCTTTAACTTCCTTTCTACAGTACACAGTTTTTTTAGTAATATACATTAAGCCGCAAACATTGATGGACCGCAAATGAGAGAAGAAATCTTATAGTAGAACAATTTTTAACCAGAGAGTTAAATACGAATAAAGATTATCTCGGAAGTACAAATACAATCAATGTAACGCAGCAATGGAATAAAAAAAAATGCTTACTTAAATAATAGAAAAAACTTAAATCAAAAGTTAGGGACTCTCTATTCAATATTACAGCAGATGTGAATGCAACTACCCTACTTAAGAGTTAACGAGACTTAAATGTCAGTAAAAGCTAATAATAATAATAATTGTAATAATAATAATAATAATAATAATATTATTATTATTATTATTAATATTTATTATCACAATAATACTATGAAGCGAATTATTCTGATATTATTTACTATTAATATATATTATTATTAATTATATTATTATATTTAATTATTTATTATTTTATTAATTTATTATTATATTTATTATTTATTTATTTATTATTTATTATTATTATTTAGTCTAATTTTATTATTATATTATTTATTTATATTATTATTATTATTATTATTATTATTATGTATTATTATTATTATATTATTATTATTATATTATTATTATTATTGGATGTGATTAAGATTTATTATTTATTTTTATTTTTTATTTTTTTTTTTTATTTTTTTTCATTTTAATTTTATTTTATTTTTATTTTTTATTTTATTTATTTTTATTTTTATTTTTATTTTTATTTAATTTATTTTTTACTTTTTATTTTATTTTTATTTTTATTTTTATTTTATGTATTTTATGATTATCTTTTTTAGTTTTATTGTTTATTACTAATTTGTTTATTCTTTATTATTACTATTTATTATTGTATATTTATTATTTATTTATTTTATTATCTATATTTATTATTTATTATTAATTATTTATTGTCTATATTGTTATTTTGTTTACATTTATTATATATTGATTTATTTATTATATTAATTATTTTAATTATATAATTATTTTATTATTATTTATTATTATTATTATTATTATTATTATTATTATTATTATTATTATTATTATTATTATTATTATTATTATTATTATTATTATTATTATTATTATTATTATTATTATATTATTATATTATTAATACTATTATCATTACAGACATCAATACTAGGTTTTTGTTGAAAATACTGCTATTATATTGACAGTTAATATTGCAACTATTATTAGTTATTATTATTATTATATGTATTAATTATTA
>JABUQX010025867.1:10000-16235 GCA_015478945.1 Trachelipus rathkii
ATAAAGCTGCAAACGGATGTGCACGATAGCGTAAAGTACACATCCAATTTTTTTTACAGTTAACGGGCAGAGCCCTATTCAAAAAGGGGGTGTACTCATTTTCATATACGGGCAAGACGCAGCTAAGCCCAAGAGAGGACAGCCAAATCGTTCTCCAGACCGACCAGTTATGAACCCGAGTCCCTCTCTTTGTTGTACGAGTCCTCTTCCACTGAGCTACCTGGTAGAGAATAGAGCAGATTCCCTTCTTCAGGCTATTATGCGAAGATTCTTTTTAGTATGTTCCAACTGTGTCCACATACTAAGTCAACATTCACTGGCCAGAAACTAATAAAGGCTGATTAAGAATGATGATCATTAAAGAACATAACCATTTATATAATTTGTGTGGAAGAAATTTATTTTACCAAGGTGCATTTGTCAACGAATAACGGGCAAAATTTATCGTAATCAGTGGTACAGTCCTTGGCTTGCTCTCGAAGTTTATTTTGCGGTCTTGATATACTCCTACCAAGGATATAAACTACATAGATAAATATTTCTTAAAAGTATAATTTGTTTAATTATTTAAAATATATGCAAACTTAAAACCCAAGCACTAAAAAATAATAATAGTCATTATGTTAATGATTTCTATGTAGATGCCACATCAAAAAGGTATTCCAAATTTAACAGATAACAGTTAAGTGTTAACGTAGCAAGATTAATCACAGATGGCCTATCTTTTCTTGATCGAAAACTTCTAAAAAAAAATTTTTTTTAAAGTTTACAATTGTGGAGGAATTCATTGGAATATTTCTATTTTCTTAAAACTGAAAAATAGGAAAATAGAATCATCATAAGAATCTCATTTGAAAATATCTCAAGAAAATTCGGCTTGCAAGCTATTTTGGCCGATTTTCCTGTATTGAAAGACAATATATTTTTTCTTTCATTCACACGAGAATCAGTTTGAATTGTTCACCAATGGGAAAAAGTAATTTTTGATTTCCTACTCGCACCTTAAAAAAAATTAGTTTAATGAAATTTAATTGGTAGATACAATTAATATATATATATATATATATTTAATATATATATATTTATATATAGTATATATATATATATATAATAATATATATATAATAATATAGTTAATATATTATATATATATATATATATTTATATTATATATATATTATTATATATTATATATATATATATATTTATATATATATATATATATATATATATATATATATAATATATATAATATATAATATAATTATACTATATATATATATATATACTATAATATATATATATAATAATATATATATATATATATATAATATATATATATATAATTATTATTAATATATATATATATTAATATATAATTATAATAATAATATATATATAAGATAATATATATATATATATATAAATTAAAACTTTAAAAATTAAAATTTTTATTTTAAGAAAATATATTTTACTACATATAGATAACTTATCTACGCCAGTGGAAAATGGGGACCAATTAGGGTTGCTATGTATAGCAGAGCAACGAAGCTGGTTGATTTTTTTTTTGTTGACTCCAAATTCGTCTCCTGCTCCAGTTCCGGCTCCGACTCCTACTCCGGACTCCGCTCTGACACAGCTCAGACTCCGGACTCCGACTCCGAATCCGATATTGTTCCAGCATTGGCTCTGGTTCTGAACTTTCAATTTATAGTAAAAATATTTTCATTTTTTTACCCTGCTCCTCCCTCATTTTTTCTCTCTTCCGGTTCCGCCTCCGCCTCCGCCCAAAACCTTACGGCTACGTGGCTCCTGCTCCGTAGATCTGGCAAAAGTCAAAACAGATTAAGATTAAAAATGCAAATATATCCAATACTAAAGTCAGAGTTAGCAAAAATGTTAACTTTTTCACAACCCGGGAAATGGTCCTCTAATCTGACTCAGAATCCCAGGGCAGGAAGTTAGAACCTTTGAAATTTTTCTCTAAACTCACCAAGAATCCCCAAGGCAGGGAGCTAGAGCCTTTGAAATTTTCCTCTAAACTCACCCAGAATCCCCTGGAGCGAGTTCACGAAATTTTTCTCTAAACTCACTCCTTCCCCAGGGCAGGTGTCCTAAGGTCGGCCTTTGGCGCTTGATTACAGGTTGCTTATCGGGTGCAAGTGTGGCTCCCTGAAATCTACGAACGTTAGGAAGGCGGTGGCCCTGATGGCATTCATTTCCCCACGAGTTTTGAGGGAGTGTGCTTCGCGTTTAACCCCACCCTATGTTCAACTATATTCTCTATGTCCAAACTAACACTTTTCCTCAGTGTTGGAAGCACGCCCATGTCAAGCCGATTCCGGGAAAAAAGGTAAGCCGCTTCTGGATGCCTTCCTAACTATCGCCTATAGCTTCACGGTGTTGTGTTCCTCTTCTAAGATCTTTTGAAACCCGTCTCAACTCTCATTTCTTAGATCATCTGGATACTCATTAATCTTTCGTTCCGATCGCCAGTGGCTTTCGCCGTTGCGAGTCTACTGGCGATAAATACTTTCGCTATCTTACGGATTTATGGGTGTTCCGCCCTTGAGGAACTACGGGGAGACATGCGTGGTTGGCGCTTGACATATCCAAAGCATTTGACCGGTTATGTCCGCACCGTCCAGGTTCGCCGAACTCGCTTCCTTTGGGTTTCCTCTTTCATTTAGGGAAACTTTCCTTAGTGTCTAGTTAATTCTCTCGAATCGCGTTCAAGATGGTTGCGGCTGTGGTTCTTTTCTGTTTTTTGTGTAGATTTTGTGGTGGTCGTCAGGGTTCTTGTTGCTTGATCTCCCTAGCTGTTTTAATCTGTACTTTTTTCAATTTGGCACGCGACCCTCGCCGTGCTGCGCACTGTTCACTCTACCGCTACCCGAGCGGCACCGATGATCTCGACCTCTTCCTGCGTGCAGCTTCAGCCGCATCTGCGTCACCCGGGGCAATCGCACTCCCAGAATTGCTTCTCGATCTAAGTCTTTGTCGATTCTATATTGTGTTTGCGCGATCTGGATAGATTTATTTTCCGGGTGGTTGGTCATCGTGGCAACCCTTGGTTGAAATTTAATTCTTTAAAAAAGGCTTCAACTTCTAACAAATCTACCCTCTCTAGAATACAGGTCCTTTTCCAAGCTTTTCCGTATTATCTTCTTTCGACGGTTCGTCTCTGTGCTCTTTTTCCTGTGTGACTAATTATTATTAACTATGTCCTGTTGGCGCTGGGAACATAAGGTTACAGTAATAAATTAATGTTCCTTGAGAACTCTCACGAGTCACTAACGGGTTGCGTTATTATGCGGCCTCAAAGAAGACTGGATCTGTTAGACTGCGAGACTGTTTCTTCAGCTATACAAGGCCTATCCGACCTTGTATGGAGTAAACTGCTCTCATATCTGGGTGGGGGCTCTTGGCTTTAATCCCGGCTTTTGGACAGGGCGAGTCAAAGGCAAAAAGACCTTCAAGGCTGTTCCTTACTTTTGCCGACTGTCAACTTGACCCTCTATCTTTGCGGCGCGGTGTTGGTGCTTTATCTCCTTTTCTATAGGTTTACCGCCGCGCTCATTGGTGCTTCGAGGACTTGTGTATACTCGCTTCGTATCCTCCTACCTTTTCGACGTTTCTGCGTAGCCCATAGGGGTGCTGGTGTCTGCGGCCAATGAGTTTTTTTGTGTTGATAGTTGACTTCTAGTTTTGCTAGTTCGCTTGCGTGTGCTTTCCTTCTTTCACCTGGACTCTGTTTCTGTGTGAATTCTCTCCATCCTTTCTTGTTTTTCCTGCTGGAATTTATATCTCTCTCGGCTTCTAAGATCTGGGGTTTGCTCATTCTGCGTGAATTGTGCGTTAGTTGTGTACTGTCTGTGAGGTCGTGCAACACCCCCGTCCTTGATATATGGGCTGCGGCGTAAGTGATTTTATAACCTGACAACTTTAATATACTTTATTTTATTTGATGTTATTATTAGGTATATTATATATGTATTATTTTATATTTATTTTATAATATTTATATGTATTTATTTATGTTTATTTTTATGGTAGTATAGTTATATTTATCCATATAAAAAAATAGTGTATGGTTTATATTATTAATAATTATATAAAGGAGGATTTTATTGATGTTTTATTTGTATAGTAGTTAGTGATTAGAAAAATCCTGTTAATAAAGGGTGTAGGTATAGTATTATTATTTATGTGTATTTATTTGAGTTGTTTGTGTCGTACGGTGAAATATATAAGTTTCGGGGTTTCTGATATATGATCTATCGGTGTATGATCATTTATGAATGAGTAGTAGTGTGTTTATTTTTGTGCTTTTGTTGAAATTGTTATTGCTATATAATTATTTGTATGTATATGTTTATATAGGTTATCTGTATATTTATATTTTGATATGTATTTGTATTTAATTTATCGTTTTATGATATAGGTATATTTCTTTCTTTAAGTAGTTACTATATATTTGTGATATATATGTAGAATTGTTAGTTAGGGTAGGTAGGGGTATGTTATATTAAGTGATTTATAATGCTTTAGATTGTTTTATGGATGGTATATAAGTTATTTGAGTTTTGGGTATACGGTTAGTAGTTGTGGGGGTTTGTGTTATGGATTATTAGTAGTTTAGGTAGTATGGAGTAGTATGTATAGTGAGTTAGGTTAGGAGTAGGTGGGTTATTAGTGTATATTGTATGTAGTTTAGTCTATGTATAATGTTATTAGGGTTATGGGTAGTAGGTTGTTTTGGGAGTATGTTATATTAGTGAGATATTGTGGGGGGGGGGGGAGGGGTATATTATTGGATTGTGAGTTGTGTGATGTTTGTGAGTAGGGTTAGTGGTATGGTGGTAGGGTGGAGTATAGCATATATAGTATTTTAGGAAGAATTGAGTTTCTATAGTTTATAAATAGTGTGTAGTTAGTAGTTAGTGAGTAGTTAATAGAGTATTGTTAGTATGGTTTTGTAAGTGATGATATGGATAGAGGGATTAGTTAAGTGTGTATGAGTTCTGTGATTGGGAGTGGTGATGATTATGAGTGTAGTTATTTATTATTATATGTAGTTTGGTTGTTTTTACTTAATATATACGTATGGTAGGTAGATAGGTATTAGGTTATTGGTATATAGGGTAGTATAAACTAAAATATCAAGAAGTTGTACCTGTTAAAGGATTGTATGAACATAAGTTTTCGTCGTCCTTGACTTTTTCAAAGATTGGTATAGTTTCTATCAAATGTTATCCACTTCTATCTTGCCCTTTAAAATATTAAAGCGTTCAATAGCTATAACCTTCAAATAATTATCTTTAAAGATTTATCTTTCTATAAGAGGTTTGGCTTTCAAGAATTAGTCTTTAAAGGATTAGTCTTTCAAGTGCTAGTCTTTAAGTAGGAACTTGAGGTTGACTTTAATAGTTAGTCTGGGTAGATTCTTCCATAGTAGTTGGTGTGGAGGAGAGTAGTATTGGATTACAAGCTAGAGCTATTATTGGCATTTATTTATTGCATGTGGCAGAGTTGTCTGTGCTTTAATCAGCAGACCGTTTTGTTAGTCGTTTGGTTCTGCATTTGTTTGCTTGTCTGCCAGATATTCTAAAGTGTCAGTTGCTAAGTTTCCTGATCTATGATATGAAACTTTCAGAATAATTTCGTAAACTTTAGTCAGTCACAATAGTGGAATACTAGATATTTCTGAAGAACGACAATAAGTCGCCTATGACTCTGCTAATCGCTTATGTTGATTCTATATAATTTTTCTTCAAAATTGGATGAACAGGCTTGTATTTGAAATCAATGAGCGAGGTTTAAACCAGATACTTTCAAGTGGGGAAAAGCACTTCGAGTAACGCAATTGTGTCTGTGAATACTAAGACTATAAGTATTCCGTGACTTCAAAAGTGCTTTGTTAAAAGCGACCAACCATTTTAGACGCATTCGATTTCTGTAACTGCTTAATTAGTTAATAAAAATATGCCAGGATCAAATTAGTTAAAAATTCAACGTTTTTGACTATTTCGATAAGACCATAAAGTAGAATGCTAACAACTTTCTAGAAGAAAAAAAGTGTTACATTAAAAACTTACCTTCAAGTGAAAGATTTAGCATTTGGTGATGCTGTAATTGAGTTGAGGACTCACCGTTAGACACGTCTTGTATCCTAAGTGGTTCAAACCCCCCCCAAAAAAACTACCGTTGGCACTGTGTAATATATATATATATA
>JABUQX010025868.1:15000-18541 GCA_015478945.1 Trachelipus rathkii
ATTAACGACGAGAGCAATTCTAGAAGAAAAGAGGGAGCAGAAATTGAAATGAGTTGAAGACTGAAGAGTCGAGTCTTTTCGGCATATGAGTGGATAGATTTAGATGTGCAGGTGAGAAGATCAGATTATGAAAAGTAAGATAAAGTAGGAGATAAGACAGAACCCTGAGGAACACCACTATTGACAGAAAAAAGAAGAATGTGCTCCTATTCACGCCACAGCCGATATTGAGAGACTTGAAAGAAAGCTAGACATAAGTAAAGCAAAGAGAAGGAGGAAACCGCAAAGGAGGGGAGCTTGGAGAGCAGTGACGCGTTCCATACCCGGTCAAATGCTTTGGAGTCAAGCGCCATTTCGTAAATCTCACGTATTTCTTAAGAAGCGGAAAACATAAATAGGGCGGAGCGAAAACTTTAACATTAGTAGACCTCCAAACGCCGAAAGCCGTACTGGCGTTCGGAAAGAAGAGAAGAGAATTAGATTCCAGATGGTCTAAGAAGTGAGAGTTAAGAAGGGTTTCAAAGATCTTAGATGAATACAGGTGAGAGCTATAGGGCGATAGTTAGAAGGATCAGAGCGGCTTCCTTTTTTTCGGAATAGGTTGGACATGTGCGTGCTTCCAATACTGAGGAAAGTTTTAGTATTGAGACATAGAGAATATAAGTTGAACGAGGGGAGGGAATAGCCCGAAGCACACTCCCTCAAAACTCGGGAGGAATGCCTCCGGCTCACCCACCTTCCCAATGTCATAGATGTCAAGGAATCCCATTGACCTGATCATATGTAATCTCAGATAAAGGCATGGGACACCTGAGAGGAGTTGAAGGAGGAGGCAGGAAATGCCAGAATCGTCCAGGGTTGATTTAGAGGAAAATAGGAGGCCTAGAGATGGCCTTCAGTTGGAGAGTTAGCACAAGCGCTCAATCGAATAAGATGGAGAAAAGGCAGATTACAGAAAGTTGTTAGAGATATTTTGGCAAGAGGACAGAAAGATTTGTCAGTAGGAGAACGAAGGAGGTTAGCGCCCTTTCGTTTGATGAAGCCCGCTTTGCTCCTCATAGATTAATATGAATACAACGATTTCAAGCTGAATGAAAATTATCAAAACTGACAGGAAGACGAGAATTTTTTCCAATCCCGATAAGCGCCTGCCTCTAGCCTGAATGGCCAGAGAAAGGCACGATCGAACCATGGATTATGAGGAGACGAAGATTTAGTCGAAGAAGGATGAAACTCTCATCCCGTTAACGATACAGCTCCCACCTAGTGGGCAGAAACCGAAGGCGCATTAAGTGTCAAAGCAGTCATTTCCAAATTTATAGTTAGCGTAGAAGCGACCCCAAGGCCCCTCAATCAGCCCGATCAAAGTGCAAAAAACGCATAGGGCAGGGTGGAGCTGTTGGAGAGAAAGTAATTAAAGTTTAGAGCTAATAAGGTTGTGGTCGATTTTCCAATAGGAGCGCAGGTGTGGTATCTTGAATAGAGAGGAAGGACTAGTGTGAAACATAGATAAGTGTGTTCAAGCAATTGATTGGGACGATCCGATATGTGTGTATGGTTCTTTGATAGTTCCTCAGGATCGTTGAGAATGCCTAACTGATTCGGCCTCCTCCCCACCTAAAACAGTATGAGAGGACCCATCCATTCAGTGTTGTGTATATTGAAATCCCCTAAATAGACGACCTCAGAATTTGGATGAGAAGATATAACAGTCTCGTGAGAGGTAATAAGATATTCAAAAAGGAGGTGAAAATCTGTTCTGTTAGGAGACAGTAGCAGAAAGCACACAGATTATTGTAGTGAAGGAAGAAAGATCTTTGAGCCACGGCATCGAGTTAGGAAGATTCGAGATTCAACGAGACGTGTTAACAGGATATTATGTTTACATAGGCACACAACTCCACCCCTCAGACGGAAATTATGAAATAAGTTAAGTTAGATACAATTAAACGAGTTAGAGGGTGAATTCTTAGCCATCTGAGTCTCAGAACAAGAGGCAAAAGGTTAGGGTTAGGAGTTAGAAGAAATGATATTCACACAGGCAAAGTTGAGTTTAAGCCCGGATGTTACGTAAAAGTTAATAGAAACGCCATGCGCCTTCGCAAATCAATCTTTCACGAACCACAACACACAAGCACACACACACACACACACACACCACACACAACACACACTATACACACACACAAATAAGAACAATAGACAAAAAAAGACTAAAACAAAAGAAGAAATTGGGGTAATATATATATATATATATATATATATATATATATATATATATATATATATAATTATATATATATTATTATATATATATATATATATATAACTATATATATATATATATATATATAATATATAATATAGGTAAAAGTTACTTAACGCCCACACGGAGCGGGAGCCTCGGATAAAAAAAAATTTTTCACAGGTAGCCTCTATATGATACATAATAGACGTTTTTAGGGTCGAAATGAAAAAAAAAAACAATCATATCTCAAAAAACTACAATAGCTACAGCGAAAGGAATACATTTTTTGGAATCCTGTAAAATTTTTATAGGAAAATGTAATTAAAGAATACCCAAGGGTATACAGCGCACCGCTGGCAGGAGTCGGGGTCTCTCGGCCTTCGCGGGGAACTACGGGGTAGGACTATTTCCCCCTCGGGAGGGGCGGAGGAACCGCCCGCGACACCCAAATATCAAAGAGCGGGGTTCCGGAACCCCTCCTACGGGTAATGAGACGTACCCCCCTGAGTTTCCCGTCGGCTCGAGCCCCTACATTGCCATGTAATACCTTACAAATAATAAATATATAATTTCGCCCCTAGAACGGTAAAAAAAAACCAAAAAAAAAAAAAAAAAAAAAAAAAATTCCATTTCGACCTAGAAACATCATTTATGTATCATAGATGCTACCTGTGAAATTTTTTTTGATCCGAGCTCCGTTCCGTGTGGCGTTAAGTAAACTTTGTTATAATATATATATTATTATATATACTATTATATATATATATATATATATATATATTATATATATATATATATATATATATATATAATATATATATATATATAGTATATATATATATATATATATATAATATAATATAACGGTTGTAACATATATAGACTACTATTTTAAATTAAAACACATTCATTAAAACTTGCTGAAACTTTACATATTAGTGTATTATAAATCTTTGACTAATGCTTTTATATATTATATATATATATATATATACTATATATATTATTATATATATAATATATTATATATATATATATAGTATATATATATATATATATATATATTATATATATATATATAATATATATATTATTATTATTATATTTATAATATTAGATTTGAGACTTCGTGGAGTGAAGACGTGTCCAAGTTCTCTCTCCGTTTATTTATGAATATAATCGTCTGCTAACTTGTGTAGGACATTTGTGTAGTGAGATTGTGTCGTGGCGAGTCCAGCATTTTACGGCAAACAAAGTTTCGGTCTCATGAATTGAAATAAATTAAGTTGGTTG
>JABUQX010025869.1:0-40000 GCA_015478945.1 Trachelipus rathkii
TAATAATAATATATTTTATTTTATTTTATATATATATATATAATATATATATATATATATATAACAAAACAACCTTTCCTCACCAAGGAAATCCCACACCACGAACAACACAAAAATGTGGGGAAAAACAATAATACACTGAAAAAAACTTCAACCAACCAACAAACAAATACTCACAAATTTCTTCATAAACACAAAAAAAAAACCATAAACCAACAAACAACATTGAAAACACTCCTCGGCCAACCTCACTTTGCAAAGCAGGTTCAAAAAATCCACAACACCCTCAAAACAGAAAATCATCAAAGCCCTCAAGAAAAAAAACTCAACCCACAACCCAAAACAAATAAAGAAATAAACCACAACTTATTAAAAACAACCCAACAATAGAAAATAACCACAACTAACCTAGAAAAAAAATAACAAAGATACTTTAAAAAAATCCTGGCAACTGGCCCAGAACAATAATCTCAAACAAACACCTCAAAACACCTAGGGAACACAGCGTTAACACAATTAGTTCAAATATAATTAATTAGCTCCAAGGAAAAAAAAAGAACCCCTTCTGAACCCTTTCATTTCATTATTCGCCCCATCTTCTATTATCAAACATAACTAGAAAAAACCATACTAAAAACAAAAAAAATAAAATCCCACACATCATCAAACACAAAATTCCAACAACAGTTCAAAACAAAAACCACTCAAATAACAACCGCACTTACAAACCATTACTAGCATCCACAATCAAACAACCTAAAACTCAAAATACCAACTCCAAAACGCAATAATCATTAGCAATTCAACATCAAAAACAAAGCATTCAATACAATACCTAAAAATAAACTTGATCCACAAAATAAACAAAATCAAAGTATTTGCACAATAAACAAAGCCTTAAAATTTTTCAAATCAGGAAGAAACAGCACAAATACAAACAAATTATACAAAATCCAAAACCGTAAACATCAAGAGAGTACCATAAGGCGCAATACTACCACCACACTATTCAACCTATTTACGGGCCGTCTACCACAACCAATCAAACAGACCAACATAAATCATATCAACCTAAGTAGAATGGACATCACCAAAGCCCCTATACACCAGAACCTGGTACAACAATACATCAACCAACTTCAAACATGGTAAACAGGAAAACAGGATATGTCTGGCCTCACCAAAACAAAATCTCATAACATCCAATAATCCAATTTACCACTGACCGCACTTTGTGCCACACACCCATTATCTACCTTAAACAACATTGGGCTATACCCTTACAACAAACTCCAATGAACTCGGAAGTGAACACTTTTAACCATTGCATTTCACTTTCACAAACATAGACAAACAATTTCATTACTAAAAAAAACTAAAAACATAATTAAAGAAACCATTGCTGCACAGATTCACAAACCAAATTAAACCCAGTGCTGCGGAGTCGGAGGAGGTCGTTGCAATTCCAGAGTAGAGTTCAAAAATTTGTGCAATGGAGTCGGGAGTCAAAAATTTATAAGAACTCATTATTATTATTGAAAACTAAAATATTAAACTTTATTTTAAAAGGGTTTTTATAATAAAAAATACAAAATAATATTTTATAATTAATTGGTTATACATTTGTTTTTCCGAAAACTGAAATATTGTTTGTCATGTATTCGTGCGCCTGATTCTTTATTTGTCTTATACTATAGATGTACAGATGGTATTTCTGACAATCCGGATGGATAGTAAAAAATCACTTTCGGGGATTGAGGATGAGATTTTAGAAAGGTTTAGCCACAAAGTACTTCCGATATATTATATTAATATTATTATATATATATAATATATATAAATATATATATATATATATATATATAATATATATAGTATGATATTTTATATTAATAATATATATAATATTATATATATATAATATATATATATATATATTATTATATATATATATAATATTATATATATAATATAAATATATATATATATATAATTATATATATATATTATTTATTATAATATATATATATATATATATAATATATATATATTATATAATAATAATATATAAGAAAAGGCGTTGGAAGGTTCGTAGCTGTCAGGAAACAGTGTGAAGATTTTCTTTCCATGGTTAATATGGCGACAGGACGCTAGCAACTGGTCCTTTCTTTGATTCGTATTTACTCCTTGGACCAGTGTTAGATCTTATTGCGCCTTAAGAAGAAAGATCTGGAGCCTCTGGCGTGAGACGAGTTTCTTGAAGCCTAAGAAAGGAAGATGCTAAGTTCTACTGCAAAAGGGCGAAAACCCAACCTGAGAGTCTATATTAACCAGAGGGACTGGGCATTGGAAGCAATTCCGAAAAAGAAAAATGGTTTTTCTTAAAAATGCTTCGTTAGGTTAAGAAGTTTCGGGCCAATAAGAGATGATGGACAATTGAACAGGGCCAAAGTCGTTCCTGGAGTTGTTATTATAATTATATATAATATATATTATATATATATGATATATATATTCATATTATATATAATATTATAATTATAATATATATAATTATAATATATATATATATATATATATATATATTATATATATATAATATATATTATATATTATTATATAATAAGTATATTATATTAGTTATATATATATAATTAATAATTATATATAAATATAATATATATATATATATATATTTAGTGTTGCACCGATACCAAAATTTTAGAGTATTTCATAAAACTCAATTTTTTCAAAAAAAAACCGGATACTGCATGATGAAAACTTCTCTTGATACCCGGATACGATACTTTTAACCTTATATATAATATTAATTATATATATATATAATATATTATATATATTTATATATAATATATATATATATATAATAATATATATATATATATATTATATAATATATAATAATTATAATAATAATTAACAAATTCATCCCACCCACTCACGGCAGAAAAGCCCATCAAAGGAGGGGTGTTGTATTGCCTCAAGGTTGCACAACTTAAACGTTCAAAACAACCGCAGATGACGGCACAGGACGTAAGGACATTACAGTGAGGGAAATTAAATTTCAAGCAGGGGAAAACACAGAAAGATGGGAAGAGAATTCCATAGGAAAAAAAAAAGGTGCCAGGAAAGAAAGGAAGGACCGAAAAAAAGGGGCGAACTAGCATGGGAAATTACCCAATATCAACACAAAAAAAAAACTCAGTACGGCAAAGAACAGCACCCCTTGTGTTACGAGGCGTCGTAAAGGTGTGGTACGCGAGTGATAAATTCCCTCGAGCAACTGCCGCTGCGGTACCTATAGAAAAAGAGATAAGCACCAACATCGGAGGCGCCTCAAAGAACATCACATTGCAAAGTGAAACTGGAAAGTACAGAAACATTTATAAAGCTTTTAGGCCTTGACTTCGACTCTATCTAAAAAGGCCGGGTGAACAGAGCCCCCCAGAATATGGAAAGCAAGGTAACTCCAGTACAAGGGGGATGAGGGCCCTTGTACTAAACTGAAAGGTAAATTGAGGAAGAGGAAGAAAAAAGACTATTGCATTTAAACAGAACCAGAACTCCCATTTTCTTTGAGGCCGCCCATATCATGTTAAGGCCAAGGATATTTAATATTCCTCAAAAACAAGGAGAGACGAGAAAACACCTGTCGGAAAAGAGGTAAGGAAAGTTAGGAAGGGTGCCTTAGAGAGTGAGATTTGTAAATGGTTGATTTTAAAAGGAAATTAAATTTCCACAAGGTTGAAGACGACCCCAAGGCCGGAAATTCTACGAGATTTCAGCGAGAATTAGAATCGGAAAGATTAATAAGAAGGAGAGGCAATTCTAGAAAGTAAAGGGGTCAGGAATTGGAAATTGTTGAAGAAAATAAGGGTATGGCAGTCATCGGGCATGATGGGTTGGATTAAGAGTTAGTTGCAAGGTGAGAAAGATTCATTTACTGAAAAAGAGGAATAAAGTAGGGGAGATAAGACAAAAACCCTGAGGAACACCCATAATTGACAGAAAAAAGGAAAGTCGGGCCCCATCCAATAACAAGCCATTATGAAGCTATGGTTAAAAAAGAAAACTAGACATAGGTAAAGAAAGAGAAGGGAGAGGAGGGGCTGGAAGCAGTAACGCGGATGCCATACTGGTCAATGTTTTTTATTTTTTTCAAAGCCGCCACACGGCAAGTCTCCCCGTAGTCTTAAGAGCCCGAAAACCAAATAAGTTAAGACTAAGTTAAAAAAGTATATCGCCAGTAGACCTCGGCGCCGAAAAGGGCCGTACTGGCGGGATCGAGGTAGAAGTGAATGGAGTATGATCAGATGATCTAAGAAAAAATGGGTTGAGGAAGGTCTTCAAAAATCATGATAAGTTACAAAGTGAGAAAGCATATAGGCTATAGTAAGAAAGATCAGGGAGCTGCTCCTTATTTTTCGGAGATAGGTTGGAACATGTGCTGCTTTCCAAAACACTGAGGAAGTGGTTAGTATTGAAAAATAGGTGAATATAGTTGAACGGAGGGCGGGGTCAGCACGTAAGAACACACCCTCAAAAAACGCAGGGGAGAACCATCCGGGCCCCCGGCCTTCCTAACGTTCATCAAGATTTTCAAGAAAGCCCAGTGCAACTGAATCAAAAATGTTACAGTCACAGGGAAAGCATAAGGGGACACCTGAGAGGAGGGAGGGAGGCAGGAGGAAGAAGAAAGCGCCAGAAAGTCGGGTCCCAAGGGTTGAGTTAGAGGAAAATATGGGGCCGAAGAGCATTAGCTTTTTTAAGTTGGAGAATTAGCACAGAACCATAGATTGAATAAGAGGAGAAAAAGCAGATTTACCAAAAGTTTAATTAGTTTTTGGCAGACAGACCAGAAAAGATTTGTCCATTGGAGAAACCTATATAGTATTATATATATATATATATATTATAAATTATATATATATATATATATATATTATATATATATATATTATATTATAATATAATATATAATAATATATATAAATATATTATAATATATATATATAATATATATATATATATTATATATATATATATATATATATATATATTATTAATATAATAATAATATATATATTATATATATAATATATATAATAATTATATATTATATATATATATAATATATTATATTATATATAATTAAATATATTATATAAATATATATACGGGTATATATATATATATAATATTATATATATATATAAATATATTACTATATATATATATATATATATATAATATATATTATAATATTATATATATATTATATATATAATATTTTATATATAATATTAAATATTATATATATTATATATAATAAATTATATATAAATATATTATAAAATATAATATAAATATAGTATATATATATATATATATATTATATAATATATATATATATATTATCAAATAATATATATATAAATATATATATATATAATATATTAATAGTATATTAATAGTATACGATGAGCCAGAAAAGAGGCCGAAACCGATACCGATACTCTATTTTTTTGGCCGATACCGATACTGATACTTAATTAGATAAAATTAAATACAACAGTAATAAGATAGGAAATTTGTGCAACTCTAGGCAACTCCAAAGATTGCATTCCTGTAAACAATAAACTTAGTCATTTTATATCTTCATATTTTTGGTTGTGCCCAAGTATATTTTATTTATAAATTAAAATAGTACTTTAAGAATAATAATTGCAAATATTAATAATTAATAACTTTTTATGTTTATGTTTAAAAAAAAATTTTCCAATTTCATTTTTCAAGTAAAAGTATTAACAAAGGTTTAAGTACTAGCTTTATGTTTACATGATTAACAATTGTACAAAGGAATATTCTTTAACTAGCTTACAATATAAAGGGAATAAAAATAATGAAAGAAAGACCTCAATTAATCATATGGAAAAAAGTAAAAATAAAAAAAAACCGGCTATACGTCAACAAACATCTTAACATAATAAAATATTAGCCCTGTGTTAAGGATCAGATATTCATTCAATACATCAAAATTCAAAAATCACAATGTGATGCAAAAACATTAAGCTCGCCAAACTAGTATCTGCGAGAGACTGTTCCTTTTGTATGGGTTATTTCCTTCCTAACCTACAATATTAAAATACGCTCTCTGTATCCGACTGGATGAAGGATGTGCTGATAAATATTTGGCCTGCGAGTGACTTGATAATATATGCGAAAACCTGGTGCCGTTACCTTTTACACCGAGGATTCTCTCTGTTAGGCAGCATCTCACTGTTTTTCTCGCTAGAGCCTCATCTCTCCCTTTTCCAAAGACATCCTGCAAATTTGAATTTATCTTTTGCTCCTTCGATGACTGTCTCTTCCAAGTTTTTATATGAGTCCCGTGGTGTGATCTTTGAAGGTGGATTGAAGATGTCAATGGCAATTCGGCCAATGAAAAACTTAAACTCTCTGTAACATATCAAAAATTCCTCTTTCTTCAGTAGGTTTATTGCTGAAAAGGCCCACCCATCGTCACTGATACATACCGCTCAGGGGTTGCAAGATAAGGGCGGCTTCCATTCTTTGTCTCTTTTTTTTATTTTTTTTTTTGTCAAAGCGAGCAAGCTCCCTCGGTTATGGTATTTTAATGCATTCTAGAAGTTTCACGTTCGGAGGTGCATTCTTGTGGTTTTAGCTAGCTTTAATGAATATCCTTATTAGAACGATTTTAATTCATTTATTTTTTGTACCAGTGTCACCCGCCGCTCACGGGCAGGAACGCCCTATTGAAGGAGTGGATTGTTCGAAACGCCTCAAAAAATTCCATCTATCGCCAATTACGCAGATGAGCACAGACGATGGCTTTAAAGTGAGGGAGATTAAATGAGTAGGAAACACAGATGATGGGAAGAGAATTCCACAGAACAGAGGTGGGCAAAGAAAAGAAAGACAAACTAGGGAACCAGTCTGGACTTACTAACATCAACACAAAAAAACTTCATGTGCCGACACAAGCACCCCCTTGTGCCGAGGGGCGCGTAAGGTGTTCGTACGAGAGGATTGAATAATTTCCCTCAGCGAACTTGCTCTAACAAGTTACCTATAGAGAAAAAAGGATAAAGTAGCCAACATCCGCCGCCTCAAACTATAAAGGGGTCAAGTGAACTAGAAAGTACAGGGGACAGTTTATTAAGTCTTTTGGCTTTTGACTCACTATCCAAAAGCCAGGAATGAAACCAGAACCTAAAGCCCATGACAGATATTGAGAGGCGAGTAACTACCATACAAGCCGCGGATGGGACCATTATATAGGTAGTGTAACTAGAAGAAGGAAAAAAAGTCTCGCACTCTAAAACAGAAAAAATCCCATTTTTCTTGTGAAGGCCGGCCTAGCAACACTGTGATTTGGGTTTTCCCAAAACTATTTTTTGTTCTATTGTGAAGGCAAAGGATGTTTACTTATTGTCAACACGAGAAGACGAGAGAAAGCCGTACGAAAAGATAGAAAAGTAAGTGGTTTAGAAGAGAGAGATTTGTAGAAGTTGGTTTTGAAAGAAATTAAATTTCACAAAAGCTTGAGACGAAACACCAACCTCTGAATTCTAATTCCAAGATCAGCGAGAATAGATCTGAAAGATTAAGGACGAGAGGCAATCTAGAAGTAAAAAGAGGGAGCAGAATTCAGGTGGGTCGTCGTCTCAGGCTTGTGAAATTTAATTCTTCAAAAAACCCAAAACTCTCTCACAAGTCTCATTCTTCTCTCGTAAGTCTATATACTTTCTATTCTTCTTTTCGACGTTCTCTCGTCTCTCTTTTTGACAATATAAAACATCCTTGGCCTTAACATAAAAACAAAAAATGTTTTATGAAAAAACCTCAAAATACATGGGTTGCTAGAGCCCGGCCTCAAATAAAGGGGTTCTGTGTAGGTTGAAAGATTTTTTCCACTTGTCAGTTATTACAACTATATAAGGGTCTCATCCGGTTGTATGGAGATGCTCTCATATTGTAATTAGGGCTAGGTTCTGTTTCATCTGGCTTTTGAGGAATAGGTCGATCAAGCCAAGACTTATAATTCTAGTTTTCAAAGTTCATGGACCTTTATATTTAGGCGCGGATGGTTGACTTTATTCCTTTTCTATAGTAGAGAGCAAGTGCTCGAGGGAACTATTCACTCTCGTACCACCACCTCTTACGACGCCTCGTAGCACAAGGGTCGTGTCGGCCACATGAGTTGTGTTTGATTTGTTATAACTCCAGACCGGTTGCTCGGTGTTTTTCTTTCTTGCCACCTTTTTCTGTGAATTCTCTTTCCATTCTCTTGTGTCTATTCAATTTAAATTTCCTCACGTTTAAAGCCTGCGTTCTTGCTCATCTTGCGTAATTTTGGCGGATAGATGGATTTTGAGGCGTCAAACATCATCCTTCAAATAGGGTTCTGCCCTGAGCGGCGGTGAAAAGGTAAAAAAATAAATTGAATAAAAATGTTTTTAATAGGGAATTCCTTAAGCTAGCTGAAACCCCACAGAATGCACCTCCGACGGGAACCACTTCCTAGATTGCATTAAATAGCATAACGAGAGCTTGCTCCTTGACAAAAAAAAAAAAAAAAAAAAAAAGACAGAAAGGGACAAGCGTCGAGGAGATGCCATTCTTGTGGGTTTCAGCTAGCTTAAGAATTCCTTATTAGAACATTTTATTTCATTTAGTTTTTTTAACTTGCCACCGCCGCTCACGGGCAGAAAAACCTATTGAACGGAGGATGTGAAACGCCTCAAAATCCATTCTATCGCAAATTAGCATAAATAACAACATATGCATCTCTTGAAGGAGTGAAAAATTTAAAAATTGAGCGTAAAGGACTTTGCTTACATAAAATAGGAATATAATAGGGAACAGAGTTGGGCATTAAATAAAGAAGCACCGCAGGCGAACCGGTCTCAACCATTTCAACACAAGCACCTTGTTGCTACGGGAGGGGCGTTAAAAGGTGGTGGTTTACGAAGAGTGAATAGTTCCCTCGGAAGGCACTTTGCCTCTACAGTTACTATAGGAAAAAGGATAAATACCCAAATCCCGCGCCCTCAAATAATAAAGGGTCAAGTAAACACTAGGGAAAAGTACAGACAGTTCTATAAGGGTCTTTTTGGGCTTGACTCGGGACCCTAATCAAAGCCAGATGAAACCAGACCTAGCCCATACAGATTATGAGAGCAGTTTTATCATAACAAGGCGTAGGAGACCCTATATAAGGTAGTGTAACTGGAGAAGAGAAAAAAAGCTCGCACTCTAACAGAAAACTCCCAGTTTCTTTGAGTGCCGCCTAGGCAAACCACGTGATTTGAAGGTTTTTCAAAACCATTTTGTTGTTTTATGTTAGCCAAGGATGTTTATTTATGTCAACAGGAAGACGAAACCGTCGAAAAGGAGATAGGAAAGTAAGTGTTTAGAGAGAAGATTTTTGGGAGAAGTTTTGGGTTTGAAAAGAATTAAATTTTCACAAGGGGGCTTGGAGACGACCCCAAACCCTGAAATTATCTATCCAGTCACGAGAAGTAGATCGGAAAGATTAAGACGAGAGGCAATTCTAGAAGTAGAAAAGGGATCTGAATTGAATTATGAGTTAAGAAATCAGAATCCAGCTAAGCCAGACCTTAATAAGACTATTACTTAGATGTGCAGCGAGGAAGATCATTGAGTGATAAAGCAGGAATAAAGTAGGGAGATAAAACAGGAAACTAAGACAGAACCCACTATTGACAGAAAAAGAAGGAAAGGTGCCCACATCAAAACAGCCGACATTGAGCGATTTGAGAGAAAAGTATAGACATAAGTAAGCAAAAGAGAAGAAGAAAACCCAAAGGAGGGAACTTGAGGGAGCAGTTAGACGCGTGCCATACCCGGGTCAATTGCTTGGATATGTCAAGGCCACCACACAAGTCTTCCCGTATTTCCTAAGGGCGGAAACCATAAATCTGTTAAAATAGGGGGAAAGATATCGCCAGTAGATTCTCGGTTTTATTTAATGTTATTTAATTTCAAGAAAAGAAGGGAAAGAGATTCAGTGATTAAAGAAGGTGAGAGTTGAAGAAAGGGTTTCAAAAAAGATCTTAGAAGAAATCAGTGAGAGGCTAACAGTTCGATGGTTAGAAGATCAGAGGCAGCATCATTTTTCGGAATGTTGGGAATATGCTGCGCTTCCAACAGCTGAGGAAAGTTATAGTATTGAGCATAGAGAAATTATATTGGAAACGGGAAGGTGGGTCAAGCACGAACACACTCCCTCAAAAATCGAGAGGAATTACCCATCCGGCCACCCGCCTTCCTAAACGTCATAGATTTCGTGGTTGAAGATCGAATCAATAAATGAACAGGTAAAACGAAAGGACCACGAGAGGAGAAGGAGGAGAGGAAAAAAATCGTCCAGTGTTGAATTAGAGGAAAATAGGAGGCCAAAGAGATTGATCTTTTCAGTTGGATTATAACAACAAATGCTCAGAGCAATAAAAGAAGAGGAAAAGGATAGATTTAAAGAAGTTGTTAGAGTGTTTTTGCAAGAGCCAGAGAGATTGTCAGTGAGGAGAACAAAAGGAGTTCAGGCATTTTTGTTTGTATGAAAGTTCGGCTTTTTGTCAGATCGAGAGATATCCATGCAACGATTTCTAAGCGAATGGAAAAATTTGGCAAAGATTGGATAGGAGAAACAAAGAATTTTTCCACACCCTGATAACCATTGTCTCTAGCCTGAATGGACAGGTAACAACAAAGACAATCGAACCATTGGATTTTAGGAGAAAAAAAGGATTTAGATCCAAGGAAGAAATGGAAACCTTGCTTCATCCCCAGTAAACAAATTACCATTTCCCAACTTTTGATCGGCAGACTCTGAAGGCGTCTTAAGAGTCAAAAGAGTCCCATTCAATTATAGTTAAAGCGTGGAAAAGCAAGCAATGCCCAATCGCCCGACCAAAAGTGCCAGAAAAAAACTGCATAGGCAGATGAGAATTTGGAGAGAAAAAGTATTAAAATTAAGTGATTATTAAGTTGTTGGTTCGAGATTTTACGTAGACGGAAAAAGGGGTGTATTATAGAGAGAAGGGATAGGTGGTGAAAAACATAGGTTTCAAGTTGTGTATCAGGAAATCGTTGGGGACGATCCGGAAATGTGTGTAGGGTATTAATCAGTTGCTTCCAGATCCCAGTTGAGGAAATACTGAATTGATTCGCTTCCCTCCCAATCAATCCGTTACGAAGAAGGGGAACCCAACAATTCAGTTTTTGTGTACATTGAAAATCCCTAAAAGATTCAGTATTTGGATGAGAAGATATAAAGAACAGTCTCGTGAGAATAGGTAAGGAAATCAAAAAGGCATTTGGAAAAAAATCTGTTCTGTTTAGAGGGGAACCAGTAGGCAGAGCAGTAAAGGAATATTGTAGGTAAGGAAGGAAGAAAGATTTATTAAGCCACAGATACATCGAGTTAGGGAGATTCGAGATTCTTGAGACGTGTTATAGGAATGTTTATTAACTCAGCAGCACATACTCCCCCCTTCAAACGGAAATTATAAAATAAATTATAGTTGGATAATATTAAACGAGTTGAAGGATGGAATTCTTAGGCATCTGGGTCTTCAGAACAAGAGGCATTAAAAATTTAGGTTTAAAGAGTTAGAGAAGAGTAGATTTTCCAATGGATGGCAGGAAGTTCAGGAGTGCAAAAGCCAGTTGATGTTGGTAAAGTCAAAAAAGAGAAGCCACGCTGTGCCAAATCTTGCTATCATACCGCACAAGCACACGCCACGCCTACGCAATCAACAAAAAAAAAATAAATAAATAAAAAACCCGAACAGAAACAAATAGGGACCAAAAAACCAAAGGAGAAATGAGGAAAAATTAATATTACAATAAAAGTAGAAAATGTAAAAAACGATAACAAAGCGTAAAAAGTATATCTAAAAAATATGAAATAACTTTTAAACGATCAATTTTAGAATAATTTAACTGACAAGAAACGCGAGAATTAGTGGAAGAGAGGTGGTGCTTAACTGAGCAGAAATCTAAAAAAAAAAGAGTAATCGTGCCACAGAATTGAGGAAGGGCAGTCAAATATTTATAGTTCACGCTATTAACGTACAAGTGATCAACGCTAAAGAAATCTAAGTTAAAAAAGGAAATCGAGAAAAAAAAAAACATACTTGTAACTAGGATAAATCATATCGAACTAGGGATTTATTTATTGAACTAAAAAGTTTCTCATAATTTTCACCAAAATAAAGGAAGTATCGGCAGTTATTCGGCCATTTTTAACGGATATGTACCATCAAAAATGGCCATACTTACCGATTAACCGATACGATATATCTGGACAATCCCTAAAATATATATATATAATTAAATATATTATATATTATCTTCTTGTAACTTCAAAAAAATCTATTTATAATTTCAAATATATTCAAATGTAAACTATAAAAATATATAAGTAAAATATTAGATACATGAATACATTTAGGTTAGAAATATCTCATAAATATATATATAAATATAATATTTCCCATATTAATTAAATGATTATCAAATTATTAAAAGTATATAAATTATAATATAAGGACCTCAATTTCGCCAATTTGTGCTTACGCTCGGTTAGAAAAGCTTACACTTTATAGCACAATTCGTTTGCAAAAAAAAAAAATAAAAAAAAAAAAATCTTAATTGTCTAAATAAAAAAATGACCGCGATTTCTTACGATTTACTTTTGTTTACAACCAATGGATCAACTGTCTGGATGAAAGCCCATCATTGAATGAACAGAACAATAAAGACAACAATTTTTTAATTACAAATAAATTTGATAAATCACAGAAGTTTTAGTTTATCCATTGGAAGAATTTCATTTTATGATGTTTATGAATGAAAAAATCATTCAAATCAAACTGGCCAACCACATTCGCCCATATGTTTGTTATTTTTGCTTAAGCATGTCTTAAAATTCAACATTTTTTACGTTGTGAATAGTGACAAAAATGAATGCAACTTGAGATATTTCTTAAGTTTTTTTTTTTTTTTTTTTGGTAAACACAATGCAAAAACAAAAAACAAAAAATTTACAATACAGCATTTTCGTTTTTGCATTTGGTGCTTACGAAACGTAAGAAATGCTCGAATTTTTGCAATAGATCTTTTTCAAGCTTAGGAAACATTTAGAAAATGCCTGGAATTAAGGACGTGCTTAACGCAAAAAAAATGTAACAAAACATGGGCGGGCGGTAGCCGTTTCGAATTGATGGATTTTTTCATTCAAAACAGCTTTAAATATAATATTCTTCAATAAATAAACTCCTCAATTAGTAGATCAAGTATTTTATATAAAAACAAATTTTATGTTTTTATTTTCTATTTATTTCAAATTTATGGCTCCCATCCACAAACAGCTGAATTCCCAAGTGTTTAAACAAATCACGACATTTTTCCCGAAATTATATAAAAAACTGTGTAAGCATTATTTACCGAGCGAGCGGAAAGCACAATCACAAAAGCAAAAACGGTGTAGGTCAGATAGATAGGAAAATTATCAACCAATTTCCGATATGCTCTCCAAAATTAAAATTTTTTTTTTTTTTTTTTTTCAAACAAAACTGATTTCCAAAAGAAAAGATTATGATTGTTTCACCAAAATCAAATTTATAGTTTTTTTTAATTTTTTTTATCTATTAATTCTGAAAAACAAAATTAAAATAATTTTTATAAAAAAAACATTAGGCTTTTCCCTTAAAAAAAATTTTTACAACTATAAATATAAAATTACTTGTGATTCTGTTTTTAAAACTTCTGTATGTAATCAAGAAAAATTAAAATTATTTTAAGTTCTGATGGCAAATTATCCCGCAAAAATGCACACACACAAAATTGTCCGAAAATTATAATAATTGAAAGAATAATATATATATATATATATATATATATATATAATATATATAAATATAATAATAGTTTATATTAATATATTATAATAATATATAATATATAAAATATATATAATATATAGAATAATATATATATATTTTTTTTTTTTTTTTTTTTTTAAATTTTTTTTTGAATTTTAATTTTTTAAATAAATTAATATGTAATATGTTTTCCTATAAACCTTAGCAATATATTTTTTGAAATAAATATATTATGTGGCGGAGAGAAGTACGCTGATCAACAAGTTTACCCGACGGTGAGGTACCTCTCTCCGCTCTTTCTAGGAGATATGAAGTTCGAAGAATTTTGTTTTCGGGAGTCAAGTAATAGGAGATTACGGTCAAAATGTTAGGTTTGGTGAAGTTCAAAATAGTAGGTTGAAGGTCTATCAGCACACACCACTTGACCCATCAGGGTAATACGGAGCAGATTAGATTTTCTCGAACGGGAGGAAGTTATCTTCAGGAACTTCGTCGGCCTCTGACTTGATACTTTTCGAGGAGGATTGTACTTGATAGAAAAATGTTTATTACAACTAAGGATTTTTTACCAAAGAAAGATGTAAAAGACTATTTACTAGTTCCGGAGTCTCGAGATAACCGATTAGAGGTCTCGAAGATTAAGAAAATATGATTATCAAAAGTGAAGTATATATGCAGGATAGTGACACTCCATAAAAAAAGTTTTATCTTTACTAAAAAAATCGCTCAGAATTATGGTGGGAGGTCTGAAAAAAGTTAAGATGTTACCACAAGGTCTACCCCAAAAACAATATATAAATAAAAGATTATGAAAATTAAGAATTAGTTAACTTACAACCTTTGGAAGGAGGCAGAGTTAAAAGGTTCCAAATGTTGTAAAACATGTAACTGAGCACAAAGACAGGCTCTTAGGTCAGAATCGAAAGTGGAAAAGCGGCCGGAACGCTTCAATATTGCTCATGCAGTAGAAAAGTTCAGGAAATAAGAAATCCAGACTCAACAGTTGTGAATAAATGATGACTTAACTGAATTTTGACTGGGGGAATGGTTCCAAGTGAGGTAATGGGTAGGTTTGAGAAAGTTGAAGAGTGGACTCTAGTGGAAGTTGGGAGATAGGAGTAGTGTACGATGGATGAGAGAGTGGGTATGTGACGAGCGATGGAAAATCCGAAAGCGACAATTTGGGCACGAGGAGCAAGATCAGGAGAGAAGATCAAAAAACTCGAAACAACTCCCAAGAGAAAGACTCAGGATGAATCTCAGCCTTAGAATCCGCACAAGAAGAAGATTCAGGAGGATGCCAAGATCGGAATGGTATAGAGATTCAAGTCATGAATGCCAAGAACGGAAACGTAGCCAGAATAAGAAATCGTGAAAGGAGTTCAAGGATAATTTCCAAGTTTTGAGGAAAAGATTCCAAGTGAATCCACCAAAAAACTATGAACCCTGGTCAAATATAAAAATATATTTGTATTTATTACCACAATTTATATTTCATATTGGACAGTTAAATGAAGATCACTATATTTATTTCTATTAAAGAAAAACAACCCTTGATAGATCCAAGAGGGGTCTTTCTTAAAATTGAAGATTAAACTATGTCAACCGGCCTGTCCAAAGAAGCAAACAAGATAGTAAACATGAATAAGAGTTAAATTTTTACAGTATCTGTTCCAATTCACTACAAAATCTTAGTTATTAATAATAAATCCAATAATTAATAGTTACTTTAATTCCTATTATATCATTAATGTGGCTTATCACTTTCTTGCGTATATTAATTTCTAGCACAAATATATATCTTTAAATATCAGCCATCAAAATATATTGCTATGTTTAATCCATTTAAATTTATATTATATTTCATATAACATAAACTGATTTAATTTATGATTAGAAAGAAGAAAGACTGGTATAGTATCGATAATTGTTATAAGGGTTTTCAATAATGTGAAGAACATTATAATAATAATATAAAGTAATAACAAGCCTGGAATTAGGAAATGGTAAACAAAATCCAGACTTATTATAAAAACAACCCATTTTCCGAGAATTTAACAAACACCAGAATAAGATAACGAATTGGGCCATTACACCATCGATTGGGCAATGATCAATATTCTCCCCTTTATATATTAATAGTAATATATTATAATATAGATACTATATATAATATATATATTATATATATTAAGAAATATATATATATATTATATAATAATTATGATATAAATATATATAATATTATATATATATACGGTATATATAAATATTATATATATTATAAGTATATATATAACTAGTATAGGCTCCTTGATATATCTAATAGGATATAATAATTAATTATATAAATAAATTATATATATTATTATATTAATATAATGATATTATTATATATTATATATATATAATTATATAATAATTATAATATTTTTTTAATTAATATATATATATATATAAGATTATATATATATATATATATATATATAATATAATTCTATATATATATAATTATATATATATATAATAAGTAATTATATAATTATATGATCATTTAAAAGGAAAACAAAAATGTTTGGTATCGTAAAAGCGGTATCGCAAATTTTCAATGATAACATGCCGATTACCGGATTAAACTACTACTCAAACAAAATGGCCGATACTGATATTGATAACTTCAAAAAAATGACCGGAATTACCCAACTGATACCAGATACCATTACCATTGGTATTACAGGCATCCACTAATATATACTATACATATAATATTATAATATATATATGATATATATAATATATATAATATAATATATAAATATAATATATTTATATATATATAATATTATAATTATATATATATTAATATATGATCATAATAATATAATATAATATATAATAATATATATACGGAATATAGATATTATATATCAGAGCCTTATGGTTAAGTACAAATAACTTGATAGCTTAATACATATTTTTTGGAGTTAAACTTTGTACTCTGCAAGTTCTAAAACCAGATGTTACTGTAATGGACGGTTGAGCCTTTGTACTTTGGTCTTGCAAGGATACTCTTGCATTTTTTAACTGCCAATTTTTATTTTCTTTTTTATCATTTTTCCTACGTATTGAAATTATTTATTTCTTATATATGTATTCTAAATAAAATTTCAATTATAAATAAAAGACAGTAAGTTTATAATAATAAATAATAATATATATATATATATATTATAATAGTTATATTATATAATATATTATATATATTTATTATAATTTATATATATAATTAATTATATAATATATATATAATATATATAATAATATAGATATAATATATATATATAGTTATATATAATTATATATATATATATAATAGATATATATATATATTAATATAGTAATATTATATATAATATTTATTATATATATAATAATATCAGAGGTGGGGCAACCCCGCTATTTAGAGGGTAGTCCGCGTAGCGCACCTCCGCACCTTCGAGAAAAACGGTAGGTCCGTAGCGCAACTCCGCAAACTATTCAGACCAATTAAAACTTCCGCTATGTTGCGCAAGGTCCGCACCTCCGCACTCCAGCACGGCTTTCCACTAATAATGTGCACTTCACAAAAAGTTTTAAAAATTAGAATGAAATATTATGAAAAAAAACCCTAAGTTCTTGGATAATGCTTAGCAGAATGAAGTTGAATGAAATATTATAAAAAAAAAAATATAAAATGATTATAAATTAGTTCCTAATGTCGTGTGTGCGAGAGACAAGATGAATCCTATTTTAACCTTTCAAAATGATTAGTGTCAGATTAAAAGGCAGTTAAGGCTGACCTCTTTTGCCTTCAAGAATAATTTCCCACCAGTACTAAAATATTCGCTTAACAGCAGGCAGAACTAGGGGGGTTGTATTTATATCTTTTATGAACAAGTTTCAAAAATTCTGCCTATTGCAGAAAGGAAGATGGTCCTTGGTGAGAGGAGTTGCTGGTGTTAGTTCGCTTCAGCAGGGTCCAATTTGCTTATTTAAAGGTCCTCACTAAATCATCTATCCCTTTCTGAAATTTTTTTGACCAACTCCTGTGCCACCATAAGAAGGTCTATTTCGTTCAAAGATTTAATGAGATCCATGAAAGCCCTCGCGAACCTGCAGGAATCAGATTGCTAAGCTAACGTAACAGCTTCGGGTAAGCCTAATGGTATTTTAAATATATATAATATTTTTAAATTTAAATTTTTTAATATATATATACATATATATAATATATAAGTTCTTTAAAAAAAATGAAAAATGAATGAATCATTATTATAAATGTATTATGAAAAATGTAAGAAATATATATATATGGTATATATATATTATAAATATATTAAGTAAATAATTTTAATATATATAATGTAGTATGTATAACAAAATTTTATAAGATATGCGCTGTAGATTATATATAATATGTAAGAGAAGTTATATATAGAATAAGAGTAAGATAAATATATAGTTAACATAACATTTTAATAGTTCATAATATGTGGAATTCATTAAGTCATAAAGAGAATTATATACATTATAAGAATAAAGTAAGATTATAGATTATTATATATAAGTATATGTGGATAAAAAGATAAACTAGAGTGATTAAAATAAGGAGAAAAAAAAGAAGATAAGTTATTAGAGTACAAATGATATGAATTTACATTTTACAAAGATTTTCTGCAAATAATCAATCACTGTGTATGATTATATTATTTTGGATTTAATTGTCTGTGAAAACCCAGAATATAGTATATATAATATATGTATATATATAAGATAATATAAATATAATATACTTATATATATATGATATACTATATTATATATATATATAACGATGATATTAAATTATGAACCATTTCAAGGCAAATGGTTAAAGCCCAGTAGGGAAATATTTTGAAAATATGACAAAATTATTAGGGTTTAGCAGCTAATTGACTTGAAATATAAGATATTTTTAAAATATATATAAGTATATATAATATAATAATCTTTAAAAAGTAATTTTAGAAATTCTTATATTAATATAATGATATATATATAGTATATAATATATATATATATAATTAATATTAGTAATAATATATAATATAAATATAGATTGTTTTACACAGAAGCGATTTGAAGGTTAAATTGGCCTAGTTATTAAGCATAATATAATAATTAAAAAGTTATAGAAGAGGGTAATAGCTATTCAGTCTAAAATTAAATTTTAAATTGTTATTTAATTTATATTCGGTACCATTAAAGGAAAGTTTTGAGGGATTGGATTTTGGAAGAGTTAATTATTTAAAAAACAATAAGCCTTGTACTTAAAAAGGTATAATTAAGTTATTAGCTAAAATAAAAAAAATTAATTTATCTTTTTTTTTTACCAATTAAGAATTCTTAATTAAGTAAACTATACTTTCATTTTTTCAAAAAAGGTGGCGGACCAAAGGGAGCGGAAAACTTTTTATGATCCGTGACGTGCAAAAAAGTTTTCCGCTTCTTTTGTCCGCACCTTTTTTGAATAAAATGAAAAGGTATAGTTTACTTATTAGAAATTTCTTTATTACCAAAAAATATAATAACATATAATTTTATTTTAAAGGTTATAAACTAAATGTATATTACTTACTTTTTAGTCTAAGAACTTTTTGTTTTTAAAAAAATTAAACTTCCAAAAACCAATCTCAACTTCCTTAATGGTTACCATATATAAATAAAATAACATTTAATTTGATGGTTATAGGATGGATTAAAGCTAATTACCTCTTCTAAACTTTAAATTAATTATTAATTAATTGTATTTTCAATGACAAATACCACATCATAAATCGATTTGTTAAAAAACCCAAAAAATTAATATATATAATAGTATAATATATATAATAGTATATATATTATAATATATATATTATAATATATAATAATATATATATATATATATAATATTAATATGTTAATATATATATATATTTTATAGTATATAATATATTTCCAAAGATATTTGTGCCAATAAACCGGCAACAGTATTTAAATTTCAAAAATGGTGCCGAAGGTGGAGTTTGAAAACCGTACCCTTGAGATGGTACTCTTTGAATATTCAATCGTTTATATATATATATATATATATATATATATATATATATATGATATATATACTATATATATAATTATAAATTATATATAATATATATATTTGGGTTTTACACAAATTTGATCAATATTTAATGTTATTAAACAGAGAATTATTAAATAATATTATATATATATATATAATAAATATATATAGTATATAATATATAATAATTATATATATAAGATACATATATTATATATTTATAGTATATATAATATAATATATATATATAAATATATATTTATTTATTAAACAATTAATGTAGTTAGTGGATATAATATATATATAATATCAGTATTTATGGGATATAATATATAATATATATTATATATATATATATATATATAATATTTATATTATTAATATATATATAAATGATATATATATATACATATATATATAATTTATAATAATATATAATAATATATAGAATATATTATATATAATATATATATATATATAAATAATACTATTATATATATATATATATATAATATATATATAATATATATAATACATTAAGCTACCGAGACTGATACGGTAGCAATAGCATTCGACTCTGCAGGCGTCGAGGTGTTCAATGGATCTATTAAAAATCTTGAACGAAATAAGAGCCTTCTTATGGTGAACAGGGTGTCAAAAAATTTCGGAAGGGGGAGGAGAATGTTTATGGTTGAGACCTTAAAATTAGCATGGACTGCTGGGAAGGCGAAATAACACCAGGCATCCTGCTCACCAAGGGTACATCTTTCCCTATTTCTGCATAGGCAGGGGAATTTATTGAACTTTTTCAGTTCATCAAATATAATACACCTCCCTAGTTCTGTGCTGTAGAGCGAATATTTAGTGACTGGTAGGGATATTTGAGGGCAGAAGAGGGTCAGCTTAAACTGCTTTTTTATATTTGGGAAAAAAAGGGCTAATCATTTTGAAATATAATGGGATTCTTGTTCTTTGAACGAGACATTGAGGGAGAAGAGGGGAAAATCTTGAGATTTTGTAAATACTTCATTCAATTTTTCATTACCTTTTTTATTAACCTTGAAAATAAAAAAGTATTTTAGTATTTAATAATTAAAAAATTTTTGTGAGTCGCACATTATAGTGGAGGGTAACGTGCGGGACGTGCGGGAGGTGCTTGATTGCGATAGCGGGAATTGATGGTTAATAGAGTGCGGGCCGTGCGGCTAGCGGTACGTTTTCTCGAGGCTGCGGAGGTGCGCTAGCGGGGGGCTACCCCTAATGAAGCGGTGGGGTGGCCAACCTCTGATTAATTATATATATATATATTATCATATATATCTATATAATATATATATAATTAATATATATATATAATATACAGGTTATATATATATATATATTATATTATTATATATATAAATATATATATATATATATATATATTAATAAATTAATATATATTATATATTATATATATATATGTTATATTATATATATAACTATATTAATATCATATACTATATAATATATATATATATATATCTTAAAATATATATATTATAACTCATATACTTAATTGGAATTTAATTTAATACTATATAGGAAATAATAATATCAATAGTAAAAGAATAATGATAAAAAGAAAATAAAAAAAATTATTGGCAACGTTAAAAATAAAATGAAGGTACTTTGCCAATTAACCAAGACAAAAGGTGCAAGTAACAAGTAACACTGTTTAGGAAAATTGCAAAGTACAAGTACTCCAAAAACTGTACTTAAGTACCATAACCTTGTACTGAACCCAAGCCTGATATAATATATATACATTATTAATATATAAATATTATTATATTATAATAATTTTATAATTATATATATATTATAATATATATATTTATATTATATATATAATTTATACTAATAATTATAATATATATATATACTATAGTATAATTACGAGGTGCAGCTGATTACCATGGTATTGGTATTGGTCATCAGGTGGATTATCGGTCAATTTATTGAAGGATCGAGTATCAAATATCTTTGAATTTTAGTGTATAATGTATTTCGGTATCGGCACTCGGTACTTATCACTTAAAAATTCGCCGATCCCTTTACGATACCAAAACAATTTTTGTGTCTTAAATTGACAATTATGAATATTATATAATATATTAATATATATAAATTATATTATATATTATATATATATAATATATATAATATATATATATATATAATATATATATATTTAATATTTATATATATAATAAATATATATATATATATTAATATTATATATAATATATATATATATATATAATATATATATATATATAATATTATATATAATAATATATTATATATATATATATATAATATATATATTTAATATATATTATTACGAATAATATAATATAATATATATAGATATAATATATTATAATATAAAATATATATATAATATATATTTATATTATATATATATATAATAATATATATTATCTATATTATATATATATATTAATATATTTAAAGGAATATTTGAATTCATGAGCATCCATGGTGCATGGGGCAATTCCTATTCTTATTCTGGTGTTGTTATTCTCGGGAAAGTTTTTATAAATACAGTTTCTTCTGGAATGGTACCATATTTCTAATCCAAGGGCTGTGGAACTATTATATATTTTTTATATTATGTCTTCTCAATTATTTGAAGAAAACTCCCTTATGAAACCAAAATTATACGATTACTAATAACATCTTTCTTCTTTCTAGTACAATCTTGTTATGATCTATACCCGTATAATGATATAATATAAACTTAATGATAAACATAGCACCAGGAGCACAACACAGATGATATTAAAGATATAATTGTGCTAGAAATCTATATACGCAAGAAGTGATAAGCCTTTCTAGCTGTCTCAGAGGTCAGTGCTACAAATTTATTGGATTTTATTAAAATTAATAACTAAGATTTGTAGTAATGTACAGATAGTAAACTTAACTCTTATTACAGTTTACTATCTTGTTGCTTGCTGGAAGGCCGTTGACATCATTAATCTCCATTTAAGAGAAAGGGACCCCTCTTGGATATATTTCAGGGTATTTTCTAATAGGAATAATATAGGTGGGACTTTCATTTAACTGTCAAATATGCAAACTTTAAATTGGTGTATAAAATCCATAATAAATTGTTTATATTTGACAGGGTTCATAGTTTGGGATTCACTTGAATTTTTCTTTCCCAAAACCTTGGGATTTCATCCTGAATCGTTCAAAAGAGTTTATTTCTGGGCTACGTTTTCCGTTTGAATTCCATGACTTGATCGCTTCGTATACATTCAGAATCTTGGATGTTCGTCCTAATTCCCTTCGTCTTGTGCGATTCTAAAGCTGAGGATTTTTCATCACTGAGGTCTTTCTGTCGTGGAGTTGTTCGAGTTGTTGCGATTCTTTCCTCGAATTGCCTCGTGCAATTGTACGCGATCGGGATTCCATTCCTGAGTCTTTTTCCCTTCATTTTCGTATCCTATCACAGTAGTGATTTTATCTTTAAATTTTCCTACTCTTCAAACTGGAAACCTTCCCAGTCAATTCAGTTAAAGTTCATCATTTATTCCAATGTTGAGTCTGGATTTCTTATTCCCTTGATTTTTATTGCAATAGCAAAATTTGGAAAGCGGTTGGTTTTCCATCCTTCGATTTCTGATTTCCTAGAGCTTGTCTGTGCTCATGTTACCCATATTTTTACCACATTGGAACCTTTAAACTTGCTCTCCAAGGTGTATTAACTAATTTATTTAATCATGAATCTTTTTTTTCTATAATATGTTGGGGTAGGGACTTTGTGGATAAAAACATTAACTTTTGTCCCATACCTTCCGTGTGAATACCATATAATTCGCTACATGCGATGTATTAGTAAATAAAAATCTTTTTAATAAATTTTTTAATATATTTCATATTGATGGTTGTTTTATAGTATTAAGTATTTTTAAACTTCGAACTCTATCGGGTTTAATCTTCGAGGAAGCACCGGGAAGAACTAGTAAACGGGTTCTAAATACGTAGGCGTTGGAAATCCTACGGGTTTCAATTAGAGAGATTTTTTCTAAGAGTGTAATTTTTCTCAATAGAATAAAACTTTGGTCAACATTAAAAATTCACATAATCAATGGGTAAGGAAAAAAATTTATTTAAATTAAAATCTAAAGTGACAGGGCGACGGTAAGTCTATCTAGATAATGGAGTATATAACTTCTCATTATCACTATAGTTCGGAGAAAATCTAATCTGATTCTATTATGATTAACCTATATATATTATGGTATATATACTATTATATATATATATAGTGATACAGGTGTATGCTGTGATATATGTAATAGACCTCAACCATATATATCATTTTTGAAATATATACCATACCACATAAAATCTACATTATTAGATAAGTAAATCTCTCATTAATTACTCACTAATATGAACTTCCTAGTAAAAGATTTACTCTAAATAATTTTTCAGTAATATTTGTTAATATCTACTTAGAAATAAATATATTGTAGTGACAGAATAGTATATCACTATCAAGCATGTAGTCTAGGGTAAATCATTGTGATATTAGATTTCTCCAGTGATTGATACGGTACTTCCTTTCTCCATGACTATCAATATATAAATATATTCTAAATTTAAATATATTATAATTATATTATATATATAATAATATTATAGTATTAGTTTGTCCAAAAGCTTAACATTTTACTGAACACTTAGATACTTCTACCACGATTTCTTGCTAACAAATTCACAATACACTTAATTTATGATTAGTTAATTTATTAATTTATAACTTAATTATTTAATTAATTTATTTTTAGTACAATATTTATTGAATATCAGTGATAAGAACAAGCAATATATATAATATATATAATATATTAATTTATAATATAATATTAATTATATATATTATATAATATATATTAAATATTTATATATATATAATAATTTTAATTAATATTATATATTATAATATAATATATAAATATTATATTATAATATATATATTAATATTATATATATATATAATATATATATATTTAATAAAATATATATATATATTTTATATATTATTATATTTAAATTTTAATAAATATTAGTATATAATATATAATATCAATAATATCTATATATATAAATATTTATAATATTTATTTATTACTGAACCATTTATGTGTGTTGATATTCACTTCATATTTATATGCTATATGGAGAAATTTTGCTCATATCAGAATATAAAAAATATTATAATTATTTTTCTATTTAATTACATTAGAATAAGTTATTCTATAGGCGTGACAATATTTATTTTATAAATTATATATATAATTCGTAGTTATAAATATTAAAGAAAACGCATTAAAATGCTAAATTATATTTATATATTATAAAAATATATAATTATATTAATTTAGTTATTTTTCAAAAATGAACCATGACACTAATATTATATAATAAAGAAAATAATATGAATATTTTTAAATAAAAATAATATTAGAAATTTGTTTTTTTTAGTAAATATTTATGGTTATTCGCGTTCTATTCTTTTCTGGAAAAAGAGCTAATAAAATGACCTATATGAAATTTATTTGAATTCATTTGTGAGAAAGGCTATATATTAAGGTGACATTTAATTACCGACATTTGTCTAATTAATTTCATATATATATATATTATAATACTTTATCATATGACCTATATATTATTTAGCTTATTTTGCTTTTGACTGAATATTGTGCTATTACGTATATATCGTCGAAATATAGAATTTTACTTATATTGTCATGTATATACACTGGTATTTAATTCATAATTCGTGAGCCCAAAAAATAATTTTGTTACCTATGGGAATTGTTTATTAAACATTTATTAGAATCAATAGATACTTGATTATATGATTAAGATATATGGAATAGTCCACATTGCAAATTTATTATGTATATAATATTATAATTATATGTATAATTAATATAAAACATATATAATAAATTATGACAGATCTATTATTAATTATAATTTAACTTTAAAAATAATTATTGATCTACTATTGTGATGGAGTTTTATTATTTTGGAAGAATATATATTTATAATAATAAAATAACAGTTTAACCGTGTATAATTGAATAGTATAATATAGACAAGTCATATGATATGCACGCCAGAAAAATACAAAATTGTGCCTTGTTCCATCAATATATAAAGAACATTTTTGGATATGATTGATTATAAGAGTAATCCATTATACAGTTTAATTATCCTTTACTTAAAGGTTAATGCTTTACTTTCATTCCTCTTTTCATTTTCAGCCCCTTATGATTTTCCTTGATAGTGTTGATCAGATAACAGGAGCAGCAGATGCCAACAGAATGTCTTGGATACCAACAAGATTACCTAAAAATGTAAAGGTAGGATTTCTATCAGCAAATCATAATGAATAATAAACTAATTGTAGCTAAACCTACTACTGTCAATTATATTAAATAAGTTGATTATAAAACACAACAATATTAATAACCATATTAATATTAATATTAATAATATTAATATTAATAACCTTTTAGTATATGTTATTATGTTTATTTAATATTTATTTAAACTTTGATATATATCTTTATTTTCAAAAAGCTTAAATATTGATTGTCAATATTGCAGTTTGTTGTGTCTGCTGTGGCAGAGGAAGAGGATCCCGAAATATCTAAAGATTTTGACCTTCTTTGGAGAATGATTGACACTCCTGAAAACTTTCTCGAAGTTCAAGCATTAGGAGAAGAACTGGCAATGGAGATTATGAGGTAGCTTGTCATTTTAAATTATAAGATTTTGTTAAAGCATAAAATACTCCAATAATTAATTAACTTATTAGTACTACCTTGTGTTTTAATTATAAATGAAGCATTTTAAAAAACATTTTGTGAAATAATTTTGATTTAATTTTTCAATTATTTTGTCATAATTGATAGAATACGATGAAACTTTTCAGTTAAATTTCTCTTAATTTTTTGCATTATTTAATCTATAATAAATTTAGTTATTTTGATTGTGCTAAAAATCTTATTCCTAGAAAATGGATGCAAACAGCTCAACGCGATTTAAATAATTATCAATGGAGGGTCGTTAACAACGCCATATCACATTGTTCTCTTCCAATATTTGTAAAACTTGTCTTTGCTGAAGTTTGTAGATGGAAAAGTTATAGTAAACCTCAGATGACTGTTTTAGCTACTAATGTTATGGACTCAATTATGATGTTATTTGAGAAAACTGAGAAACAGGTAAGCATAATTTATGTCTAGGAATTAATTATTTTACAAATAAAATTACTCCTTTTGTGTTGAAACTTGGAGGACATTGTTTTGAAAATTGTAGCAAACATTTGTTTCATAGGACTATATATTATATTGATTGAGATACAATATCATATTTTCATCCAATTTCATGGGAAGAATACATCTTATGTTTACTTTTCAAATTTTACAAGAGAAAATTTGATTAAAACTTTTACTGCGATTACCAAAATGAAGAAGGACTGTTATAATTCTTTTTTCGCAGCACGGCAAAATGTTGGTTTCTCACGCGCTGGCTTATATCACTGCTAGTAAAAATGGATTATCTGAGTCTGAACTTGAAGATCTAATATCTCTTGATGATAGAGTAAGTAAGCGAGCATTTTCATTTTAAAGAAAATCTTTGGTATTACTATTTAAAGAAAATCTTTGGTATTATCATTTAAAGAAAATCTTTGGTATTATCATTTAAAGAAAATATTTGGTGTTATTATTTAATTGAAGCTAAATGTAAGTGCCAAAAATAGTTGCTCACTTTCAATTGATATTTACTCCTATATAAATTATTGAAGTTTGAAACTGATAACAGAAAATGACATTCCTAACCAAAAATATTATCTCTTCTTAGGTTCTGGATGATGTCTATCAGTACCATATGCCGCCCGTGCGTAGAATCCCTCCACTTCTGTGGACGAGAATCAGAAATGATTTACCAAATTATTTATCTGACTGCGAGGCAGATGGAGTATCTGTACTAAACTGGTATCACAGGTAAGAAAAAATAGAGATTGATCATTCTCTGGACATTTCATATTTTATTTTTCTGAAAATTATTAAAAATAATATACATATATATAGTCTTTAATATTCACTGGGACACTTCAGGGCGCGTTTATTACGAAAGCGAGCTGTACTTGACCTCGGTATACGTGTCAGGGTGTTCAGGTCTCTTCCACTGTTGTCTTCCTTCTTCCCTGTGGACTTTCACCCAAGTATATCCATTTTCTGTAATGTAAACAGGTGCGCACTCATAGAGACTTGAATTTCGTCATCGGAGTACGAGCTTTCGATTTAAACACTACGCCATCGCGGCAATATACTATATATATATATATATATATATATATAGTAATATATATTATATATATCTATATTATAATAATAGATATATATATATATATATATATATATTAATATATATATACTGATATAATATATATATATATATATATATATATTATATATATAATTATATATATATATATATGTATATATATATATATATATATAGTGGCAGGAGTGTTGGGAGCTACCCCTTTTCTTGTCCCTCAACTGCACAAGGTAGTTGTTGAAGTTCTTTTGAAGTCTCACGTAATGATTTCCATTTTACGCTGTGAGACCTAAATACTGTAGGCAGCACCGGCTATGTTGCATTGCTGTTGAAAGTCGAATCTTCACCACCAGGGAGCTTTATGTTACGTTTTGGTACATTGAGACTAGGTGAACCATCAACATAAGTTGTTATAACCTTTTTTATAACTTATCTCTATAGTGGGAGAGTTAAACGGTTATTTGTTTTTTGGTTCTTTTTATTAAACATTATCTTTAATATATATATAAACGAGTCGCTGACCTTAAGTTAAATATATTACTTTTTAACATTTATTAATATTTTCTCGATGCTTTACGCTTGAGTCAAGTTTTCACTTACAAAAAAAACATCAACCTTATTTTAAAAAGTCCGCCAATCTTTAGAAAAAAACTACAAAAAAATGCATTTTACAATTTGTTCAAGAAATGAAATTATATACAATATAAACAATAATTTTATAGGGAAATCATTATTGATTATATCATAAAGCATTATATAACATATTATAGTAATTATACCTGCCAAATTGAATGACATATATGAATATAAACTGAATTTTAAGTTTTATAAAATAGCGAAGTACATTTTTATTCACTTATATATAGGGTTTTGGGATTATTCTTTGAATTCGATTTTTCTTCAAGGTTTTTAAGCTGAACCTAACATTTTTGGACATATTCTAAGGAACTGTTAAAAAAGTAGCTTTAAAATCATTGTAAGTTTGTCCTAGAATAGAGGCACCCATAGTATACAATATATATATATGTATATGAATCTAGTAATATATATAATATATATATATATATATATATATATATATATATATATACTATATTATAATAATAGTATATATATATTCTTATATATATATATATTATATATATATATATATTTACTATATAAAAAAATGTATATGTGTGGTGTGTAGTGTGTGTATGTGTGTGCGCGCGCATGCGTGTGCGTGTGCGTGTGCCTGTGTGTATTTGTGCGTGTGTGTGCATGTATGTAACTCTTATTAACCGAATGATTTTAATCCATGAAAAAACTAAGATTTTTTTTGAAAGTTATTTGCAAATATAGATGTCACTTGTTACAAGTAAAATTTAAATATTTTTTTTTATCCGCAATCTGCGAGAATGTATCAATTAAACATTCTTTATCTACCAAAAAAGATTAAAAATTTGCATCCACGGGATGTCAAAAGATTCACTGTCACAAATTTGTAGTAGTATTCTAAGGTTGTCGGAGCTGTGGAATTTTCCGCAACAGCTACAGCACCAGAAGGACGCAAATCAGAAACACGACCACAACTTAATATATTTTGCATCTTACAACCGGTGCATCGTGGCAAACACACAACGCTAGAATCCCTGGTGTATGGTCCAACTATACATGAAAGCCTGTTGAATCGGCAACGAACTACACTAAAACCGTTACGATCATAAAACTACACTAAATCCGGTGTATCGACAACCCTATCAGTAGTACTATGGATAACCATATCTTGTAATCCTACCATATTCAGCTTGTTAATTTTACCGTTCATGTTTCAGGCAATTCAAAGAAGCGGCAATTAAGAGATACTTTACAAATGAAAGCTTAACAAATTATTTTCATTCTATGACAGCTGATTATTTCTGGGGTATTTGGGGTGGAGGAAACCCCAAGCCTTTTAAGTACACAGAGATCCAACGTCACAGGTATTAAAAAAACATTAACATTTGTAATATAACCTGTATTAGTGGCAATATTATGCTAAAAATGAATCATTATTATTATTATTATTATTATTATTATTATTATTATTATTATTATTATTAATTATTATTATTATTATTATTATTATTATTATTATTATTATTATTATTATTATTTTTAATTACCGTTCCAACATAGCTGCGGGGTGGTGTCTTTGCAATTAATGAATAATTTAGCGTTTTTTTTATTTATAATTTTGAAAAAAAAATTTTTTGAATAAAAAATTAGAAATCACGCTTTAAAAGAATTTGATTTTTATATTATTTGAAAATAGTTAAAGACTCACTTTTATCCGAGCATCAATTTGAGTTCTTAAAGTGCTCTCAGTGACTTATTCAAATGGCGTTGGCGCTGCTTCACAAGCGCCGCGATTTAGAACGTTTATATAAAACTATCTAATTAAACATGCCCTACATAATTAAACTATATAATAGTATGATAGTATATAATTAGTATATATATATATTATAATAATATATAGTATATATATATAATAATATATATATATATATATATATGATATAGTATTATATAGTATATATTATATATCATAGCATATATATATATATATTATATACTATATATATATATAGTATATAATAGTATATATATCTAGTAAGCAGTGTAAGGATGACTGAGAGTAGCGTATTATATATATAAGTAAATTGATATATAACTAAGTGGGACACATGTCTTAGTATGAATATATGCGAAGTATATATATATATTATATATATATATATATAATGTTTATAGTATAAGGTATTGAATGAGATGAGTCCATTGTCTCTGATGTGGGTGATACTTGGCCGTGACTCGAGTGTCGGCTCATTGAATCGGTCGGTAGGGATAGTGTCTATATATATTATATAATATCTATACTATAATATATATTATAGTATATCATATATATATATATGATATATATATATATATATATTTATTTATATATAATATATATATAGTTATATATATTTATATATATAGATATATAGTAATATATATATTATATATATAATATAATAATATGATATATATATACTTATATATATGTATTATATAATAAACACTAAAATATCCTAAATAAAAATATATCTTAATAATTTTTACCCTATAATATATCTTAGATTTTTATTTTATTATTATATTATAGTATACTATATATATAATAATATTATACATATATATATATTATTATATATATATATTAAATATATATATAATTAATATATATATATATTATATATAACTGAAAAAGCGACAACACATCTTATTCTTAAATAGGAAATAGTGATAATTACATTAACTATAAATAATATAACAGTAATATATTACTGTTATATTATTTATAGTTAATGTAATTATCACTATTTCCTATTTAAGAATAAGATGTGTTGTCGCTTTTTCAGTTAATCATTTCTTGTTAGAGATTAGAAAATATCATTAAAACCTTGCTGAAGTATTTTTTCAGAATACCTAATTATGGTGGAGGTAATTCTAAAGTATTAGATATAAATAAAATCTCTTTTATGGACGGATTATTGGCAGTGCTGGAATGTTTGTTGTTGTTGTTGTTGTTGTTTTTGTTGTTGTTGTTGTTGTTTTTGTTGTTGTTGTTGTCGTTGTTTATACATATTTTGCTAATGAAAAAAAAAATCTCAGAAATATTAGTCAGGAGTTAAAAAATTATTAAGATATATTTTTATTTAAGGATATCTTTAAGTGTTTTTTATTAAATATTTTTACGCCACTTTTGAATAAGAATTAACTATCGTTCATTGTTTAAATTCAGAGGTTTAATCTAAAAGCAAAGATGGATCTCTTGCAAGATTAGAGGGTTCTCAACAGCCTCTCATCTATTAACAGATCGAAGAAGGATATCCCTTCTAGATAGCAACTTGAGAAAAGGTGAATTTAATTTAAGTATACCTTGAAACTTATTTCATAAGTTACTTATTGTCCTATTTATTCTTATTGTCCCAATTAAATAAAAATAACTAACTTTTTTTTTAAAGTTTGGAGAATTTCCTTATCATTTGGTAAGGTCAGGAAGATTCGAAGATTTGTACGAACAACGTTTTTCGTTTAACTATCAGTGGTTCATGCTAAATTGTGTTCATGCGTCCTCTTCAGGCGGTTCTTGCAGATTTTTGAAGATGCTCTCAAATTGTATAGAGAAACAACTAATGAAAGCAGGTATTTTTAATATTTCACTATGTATTATGTATGAATGATATTAATTTATGTATATTTATAATTATTAAGTACTTCTTAGTTGAGCTGAATTTTCTCAATTTGTTAACGTCTTAAATACTAAAGTTAATAAACATAAGTAAGCCAATTTCCTTAAATAAATTTATTCTTTGTCTATAATAATAATAATAATATAAATTATAATAGATAATAATAATAATAATAAGAATAAAAATAGTATAATAAATAATAATAAAATATAATAATAGATAATAAAAATAATAATAATAATAATAATAATAATAATAATAATAATAATAATAATAATAATAATAATAATAATAATAATAATAATAATAATAATAATAATTAATGAATAAAATAATAATACAATAAAATAATAAAATAATAATAATAATAATAATAATTAATCATAATAATAATAATAATAATAATAATAATTGATAATATTATACATAATATAATAATAATATAATAAAATAATATATAATAATAAAATAATATAATATAATAATAATGAATAATAATAATAATAATAAGTAATAATAATATAATAATAATAATGAATAATTATATAAGAATAATAATAATGAGATTGATGTCATTCTTGAATTTAAGCAGAAAAGCATCAATATTTGTACATTTTACAAATGTAGTATTTTTCGACATTTTAAGTTGTAAAGGGAAAATCGTGGGACAGATTTACTTTGAAATATTTAAATTTAATTTTATCATGTGAGTCACATGAGGAGTTAGATTGGATTTTATAAAGGAATGTATACTCTCGGTTGAGCGCCACGAGTGTGAATAGCTATACGACGTACAGAGATATATTTGCTTGCCCCACATGCTCAGGTTGCTCGGAGCATGCTACACGTGGGCGTGCAACCTAAATTACAAGCGTCGTGATCGGAGTAATAGCTAGTTGAGTCGGTCTGATACAGGAAGAAAATTGTGAGCATGGCAGACGGTTTCCACTCTTGAGACTAAACCAATGCGATGCTTGAAAGGAATGAACACGCTGGTCTTAATGCGCTTTCTCACCTAGATGAATGCAGTACACCAGGAGGGCTCTTAAGGTTAAGGAAAAGAATTTCGAGTAGTTATATTTTTATTATCAAGCCTTGTTAATGGTCTAAATCATTTGTTTAATCTTTTCTTAACCATGGATCCCTCCTAAAGATCATTTGCTTCCAGACCACCTATAGACTTTTAAACCGTCAGCATATCTCATGCAAAGCACTCACACACTGATACCTCAACACTGATTCACATTTTAAGTTGAGGTTCTTTGGCTATGGGGACGGAATAACGTCGGGAATTTCAATAATATTTGGACCAAGAAACGGAACATGATTCTACTCGCATGTTAACATAATTATAATTATTGTGAAGGTTGTGTTACATTCTCACTTAACAGAAGCCTTGCTATATCAGGTATTATACCTGGAAAATTGGTTTTCATCAAGACTTCGCGGAACTGCCTCTTGATAACATCCAGGTCCCAGGGTAAACTGAAAAGTAAAACCCGGCCTTTTTTTTGGTCTAAAGTGGTTCACTTAAAAGTTTTATTAGAGTCCTTAAGTTCTTTTTCACACAGTATTACGGTTTTTAAATAGCTTTTTCCTATTTGCAATTAACAGTATTCCGTTAGAAGGACACTCAGTTCGCTTGTGTTTGGTTCAGTCTGAACAGTGGATAGGAAGATACTCGTCCAGCGTATCTAACTAAGTTCATTACTTGGACCTTCTGCAACGTCTGAATCTGACGAGGGAGGTCATTCAGGCGGTATCGACGGGATATGCAGGTATTCTTTGTTTATCTCCTATAACAATATTCATCGCTCACCACCAACAGTGAATCAGGTAACGTAAAAAAAAAAAAAAAAAAAAAAAAAAAAAAAAAAAAAAAAAAAGAAAGTTGTTGACGTAACACTTATATCTTTAAAAATAAGTTATTTTCACTTTACTATTCTTGCAATGTTAATACTACTACCACTATAAATAATACGAGTTACCATTCGCTACTACTACTACTACTACTACTACTACTACTTATCTACTACTACTACTACTACTACTACTACAACTACTACGACTTACTTATACTACTAATAATAAATAAAATAAAATTAAAATAATAATAATAATAAAATAATAATAATAATAATAATAATAATAATAATAATAATAATAATAATAATAATAATAATAATAATGAATAATAATTAATAATATAACATAATAATTTAGATATTAATAATGATTTAATGTTTTTTAAAAGTTTAATGCATATAAAATCTGTCATTTTTAAATTTTGAGAATGATTAAATCTATATATATTATATATATTATATATATATATATGTATATAATATATAATAATAATATATATATTATATATAGTATATATATATATAGTATATATATAGTATATATATACTATGATGCCTATATATATATATTATAATATATGTATATAATATATATTATACGATATTATATATATATAATTATATACTATTTATAATATAGTATATATATATATATATATATATATTATATATAATATATAATATATATAATGATATTTTATATATATATATAATATAATATAGTTATATATATATTATTATATAATATATATATATAGTATACTATATATATATATATATTATATACTATATATCTATATAATATATCTATAGTATCTATATATATATATAATATATATATTTATATATATTATATATATAGATATATAGTATATATTATATATCTATAGTATATATATATATATATACTATATTCACATATAGGTCTTGATCACGAACATAGGTATATAGTAGTGAGGACGATCATGCGAGGCGCTCCCCCCATGTTTTCAGACTATTCTCCTAATATGAGAGTGAGGTGTGGGTGAGTTAGTCGAGGATCTTGTAAAGAAGAATTCTAACGGAGGTAGGAGAGCTGATTGCTTCGTCGCGCGACTTACTTTCTCACGTTCAGCAGCACGGAGACGGAACGGTCATATTTGGAAGCTGGACATATCGAATTAATAATAACAATAATAATAATAATAATAATAATAATAATAATAATAATAATAATAATAATTAAAATAATTAATAATAATTGGAGGTGTGAGAGAGGAATGTAGTATTCGTGTTGAGGTGGAGTGGTCTATAGCGATTGCTAAGTGAAGACTCACACTCGGAGAGGAAGAGAGAGTTTGAGATATAGTAGATATAGTGCACGGTAATTGTTGGAATAATATGATCGTTTGTCATAGTGTGATTACGCCAATATAATATTTGTAGAGCAGAGCAGTTAGATTACAAATTTATGTTGGCTTAATAGGGTATTGAGTCGTAAATGGATAATAATAATAATAATCGGTGGGACGGATAATGAATTGTGACATAGACATTGGAATAATAATAATAATATAATATAATAATAATAATTAATAATAAAATGAATAATAATAATAATAATAATAATAATAATAATAATAATAATAATAATAATAATAATAATAATAATTTTATTATTATTATTATTATTATTATTATTATTATTATTATTATTATTATTATTATTATTATTATTATTATTATTAATTGTTATTATTATAATTATTACTCCTATTATCAACATCATTCTATGATTGGAGTGTAAATTAGTACCCTACACATATTTTGAGCGTGTTAATATACGTCCATTAGGTCGTGTCCTTCTGACTCTCGAGGGGAGCAACTCCAGCAAAGTGGAAGCTCCCTTCAGACATGAAAATACTCGTTATGGACTTCGTAGGACTCAAGGATTACCACATAGTATTCTGGAGTGGAACTTCGGAGGATAAGATAATGAAGCTTTATTCTTTGATCAAAGATGTTCCTCTAGAACAGCTTACTCTTCATAAGTAAGATATTTTAAGATATTGATATTATAAGATATATATATACTATATAGTAATATATATATATATATATATATATATATATATATATATTATATATATATAATATTATAATATAATATATAATTATTATATATATATATATTAGTATATATATATAATATATATATATAATTAGTAGTATATATATATAAGATATAAGTATATATATAGAAGAGTATATGGGTGCACAACTAACCGCCAAACTGACGCTGCCGAGATTTGTCGCTAAATCTGGCGCCCTAATCCGTTAATTTTTGCGCATTTTTTGGCAACTTTTTTTTAGCTAATTTACCATTTTTATAGGCCATTGGCTATTCTTTTTCAGCGTTATTGCCAGATTTATCGCTAAATCTGGCAACCTAATCCGTTAAATTTGACCTTTTTTAGCATTTTTTGGCACTTTTTAGCATTTTTTTGGCACTTTTTAGCATTTTTTGCTCTTTTTAGCATTTTTAGCTACTTTTTTTTTTATTTTGTCCATAATTCAGGTAAGATCCCCAACTCCGGATTTTGGATTTTTCCCATTGGCAGCACTGCAGCGTCGAAGGCGAAGACATGAAAATCCATTTTTCGGAGGTTTTGGTAATTCATAGTCTGTCGGCCGCTGACTTGGAAGCCTGCAGCCCGCAGCCCCATCGCTGGCCGTCTCGAGTCCTGTAAATCATTACGATTGCTACTTTATTTTATGTTTTATTTTTTTTTTTTTATTCTTTGTGTTTATTTTTCAATTTAAATTTTTATTATTTTATTTATTTTTAATTTTATTTTAAGAAATTATTTTGTTTTAATTTTTTATTTTTTTTATTTTAATTTTTATTATTTTATTTATTTTTAATTTTTATTTTAAGAATCATTTGATCAATTTTTGTTTAAACTTAGATTATTTATTTTAATTATTCATATTTTCAATTGATGTTTCAAACTTATATGATCAAGATTTCAATCTTTAATGGTATAGTCTTTATGTTTATTCTTTTTATACTTGATTCTCTTAATTAAATTCAATTATTTTAATAGATGTCTTAAACTATATTTTATGAGTCTTCCATTTTACATTTATTACATTGGATTTTTGTTATTTATAATTTGTCATTTTTCTCTTTGAATTGATTTTGGCGTCCACTTTGATGATTCAGTTTTTTATTTCATTATTTTAGATTTACTTATTTAAATTTATTTTACACTTTGTGTTTTAATTTTTTTTTTTTAAATTTTTATTATTTTATTTATTTTTTGTTTTATTTGCTTTACATTCTGTTCTGTACTAAAATTTTTATTTTTTTCTGTTTATTAACTTAAAAAAATTTTATTTTTACATATCCCTAAAGCAGTAAATCAGTAAATCAGCTAATCAAACTACCCACGTCCCCCTCGCTACCCTGCATGATCTATTGATCTAATTTGATCTATTGATCTATTGATCAGTTGATTCAAGTCATATTTTGTATACATAACACAAAAAAACCTTTTATTTATTTTTGTTTTGTTTTCTTTAAACATTTTGTTTTTACTTAAAAAATTTATTCTTTTTATGTTTATAACTTGAAAAATCTTGCTTTTACATACTCTACAAGCAGTACAATCAGTAAATCAGTTAATCAAAACCACCCACTCTATCCTTCCTACCGATCCATGATCTATGATCTATGTGAATCTATTGACTTCAAGTTATATTTTTTTAAGATCTAAATTGTTATGTTTCTACATGCCCTAAAAACAGTAACAATCAGTAAATCAGTAAATCAGTAGCAGGTAATGAGTAAATCAGTAAAGCAGTAAATCAGTAAATCAGTAAATCAGTAAATCAGTAAGCTAAATCAGTAATCAGTAAATCAATAGTACCCATCCACAGCCACCTCACTATACCTTGGTCCATGATCTATTGATCTATTGATCTATTGATACTATTTGATTCAAGTCATATTTTTGTTAAAATTGTTGTTTTACATACCATAAAAGCAGTAAATCAGTTATTCAAACACCCTCCAGCCACTCCCTTCTAATGATTCTATTGATGCTATTTGACTACTTGCATTATTGATCTCATTGATCTATTTGATCTATTGATTCAAGTCATATTTTGTATATCAACACAATAAACCTTTTATTTATTTTGTTTTGTTTTCTTCAACATTTTTGTTTTAACTACAAAATTTATTCTTTTTATGTTTTCAACTTAAAAAAAATAACATTTTTACATACCAAGAAGCATAAATCAGTAAAGATCAGTGTAATCAAACTATCACCTCCAGCCACCCTCGCTTCCTTCCATTGATGTAATCTACATCTGATTGATCTATTGATCTATTGACCCATTGATCTATTCGATATTGATTATTTTTTATAAAATTGTTTTATGTATTTTACATACCTAAAAGCAGGTAAATCAGTGAACCAGTAAATCAACCACCCACTCTCCCTCCTCCTATACCATCCATCGATCTATTGATCTTATTGATTATGTTCTACGTGATCTATTGATTCATTGATCTATTGATTCAAAGTCATATTTTTATTAAAATTGTTATGTTTTTGACGTACTTAAAACGGTAAAGTCAGTAAATCAAACTGTCCTCACCACCACCCTCCTACCCATCGTGATCTATTGATGGCTATTGATTCAAGTTAATTTTTATTAAAATTGTTTAGAGTTCCTAAAGGCATTCAAATTTCCATAAGCAGTAACATCAGTAAATCAGTAAAGTCAAACTGCCCTCCAGTCACCCTCCTATTGATCTATTGATCTATTTAATCTATTGATCTATTATCTATGTGGATCTATTGATTATTGATTTCAAATCATATTTGTAGTTAACAACACAAAAACTTTTTTATTTGTTTTGTTTTCTTTAAACATTTTGTTTTTACTAAAAAATTTATTATGTTTTGTTTATATAACTTAAAAGATTTTACATTTTTAACATACCCTAAGCAGTAAATCAGTTAATCTAGTTAATCAAACCACCCACTATATATAACACAAAAAACTTTTATTTATTCTTGTTTTTTACTAAAAAAATTTATTCTTTTTATGTTTATAACTTAAACCTTTACATTTTTTAACTCCCCTAGAAAAGCAGTAAAATCAGTAATCAGTAATCAAACTACCCTCCACTCTACCACCTACCTAACCATGATCTATTGATGCTATGATCTATTGATCTATTGATTCAACGTCATATTTTGTATAACATAACACAAAAACTTTTATTTAATTATTGTTTTGTTTCTTTTAAACATTTTTAGATTTTACTAAAATTTA
>JABUQX010025869.1:45000-50000 GCA_015478945.1 Trachelipus rathkii
TAACAAAATATGACTTATCAATGAGAAGTCCAATAGATCATAGATCATAAGAAGGCAGAGTGGCTGGAGGGAACAGTTTTGATAACTGATTTATCTGCTTTTTTTAGGTATGTAAAACAACAATTTTAACTAAAAAATATGACTGAATCAATAGATCAATAGATCAAATAAGTCATGGAAGGGTAGGAGGGTGCCTGGATGGTACTTTGATTTAAACTGGATTTACTGATTTACTGCTTTACTGATTTACTAGATTTCCTGATTTACTGAATTTACTGCTTTAACTGATTTACTGATTTACTGCTTACTGATTTACTGATTTACTGTTTTTAGGGCATGTAAAACATAACAAATTTAATAAAAAATATAACATTGAATCCAATAGATCAATAGATCAATAGATCATGGAATGGTAGGGAGGATAGAGTGGTTAGTTTGATTAACTGATTTCTGATCTTACTTTCGCTTAGAGTATGTGTAAAATCAATTTTTTCAAGTTATTAAACATAAAAAGGAAATAAATGTTTTTAGTAAAAACAAATATTTAAAGAAAACAAAACAAAATTAAATAAAAGTTTTTGTGCTTTTTTATACAAATATGACTTGAATCATTAATCAATAGATCAAAGATCAATAGATCGATGGATGGTAGACTAAGGGTGGAGTGGGTAGTTTCGATTAATGGATTTCTGATTTAAGCTGCTTTAAGGGTACTGTAAATAATACAAATTTTTTTAAGTTATAAACAAGAAAACACATAAAAATTTTAGTACAGAACAAATGTTTAAAGCAAATAAAACAAAATAATATAAACATAAATAAAAATAATAAAAATTTGAACATAAAAATGAAATTAAACACAAAGTGTAAATAATTTAAATAAGTAAAATAAATAGAATAAATAAAAAATTAAAATAAAGTCTAAAAATAAATTCCAATTATTTAAAGTTAGAAATAAATAAATCTAAAAATTAATCACAAAATAATAATGTAAAATAGAACTTATAAAAATAAGTTTGAAAATAAATTTAAATAAGCAAAATTAAAATAAATCAATTTTAAATTTAAAATAAAATACAAATTAAATGTAAAAATAAATCATATGAAATATAATTTTGAAAAACCTTTATAATAAGTAAAATTTAATTATATAAATCAAAATTAATAAACAAATTAAAACAAAATAATTTCTTTAGAAATAAAAATTAAAAATAAATAATAAAAATTAGAATAAAAAACTTAAAAACTTTATTAAAATATTTTCTTAAAATAAAATAAAATAAACAAATGAATAGTAATTTTAATTTGTGAATAATTATAAAGAATAAATTAAAAATGAAACAATAAAAATATAAATAGCAATCCGAATTTTACAGACTCGAGACGGCGGCGATGGGCTGCGGCCTGTCAGAGGGCTCCAAGTCAAGCCTGCCGCGACATGACGGATTTCCAAAACCTTCCGAAAATGGTTTCATGTCTTGCCATTCGAGTGCAGGGCTGCCAATGGAAAAAATCCCCAAAATCCTCCGGAGTTGGGGATCTTTACCTGAATTATGGACAAATACTAAAACAAGTAGCCTAAAAATGCTAAAAAGTGCCAAAGATGCTAAAAAAGTGCTTAAAAAGGCTAAAAAATGCGCCAAAGATGCAAAAAAGGTCTAAAATTTAACGGATTAGGTTGCCAGATTTAGCGATAAATCTGGCAATAACGCTGAAGAAGTAGCAAAACTTCCTAAAAGAATGGTAAAAATTATAAAAAAGTGCAAAATGCGCAACAACATTAACGATTAGGCGTGCCAGATTTAGCGACAAATCTGGCAGCGTTCAGTTTGGTGGCGATTAGTTGTGCACCCTATACTACTAAATATATATATATATATATATATATATTATATATATATTTATAAATATATATATATATATATTAATTAATACTAATAGTAATATAAAAATAATATATAGGTATAATATATATATATATATATATATATATATATAATATATATATATATATATATATATATATATATATATTATATATATATATATATATTTTATATAAATATATTATATATATAGTTATATCTATATATATATATAATATATATATATATATATATATATAAGATATGTGTAAGATATATACAAGATATATAAGATATTATAAGTTATATAAGATTTTGATCACTGAGCTATTCCGATGCAAATGTAAGGTTGTAGATTTGGAATCCGAATTCGGTCCCAGGTTTATGAAATGTAAACGTTGATGGATCGGCATCCGAATCGATTGGTCGGTAAAAGTCTTCTCGTAGTTCGGACTCGGGTAGGTTTGAAGCTCACCTGTTCAAAAGTCATAGGATGCGGAGCATCGGAATCGGAGTGTATACTCGTGTAATAGTTCCAACCATAACCGAATCGGAATCGGAATAATAATCTGGGTTGGATTATCGTAAAACCGGTTCTACAGCCCCTCTTCACTGTCATCATTACAGATAAAAAATTAAATTATAAATCTCTTTTATATATATATTATATATATATATATTATATAATATATATATATATATATAGTATATAATATATATATATATATATAATATAATATATATATATTATATATTATATATATAGTATATTATAATATAATATATATAATATACATAGTATATTTTATATATATATGGTATATATATATAATATTATATATATATATATATATATATATATTGATCTATAATTAATATATATTATATTATAGTATATATTATATAATATTATATATATTATATATATAATAGTATGTATATTATAATATATATATATATATATTATATATATTTATATATATATAATATATATATATATATATATATATAATATATATGATATATATATATATTATATATATTATATATTATATAATATATATTATATATATATTTCTTCTATAATGTTTTCAATCAGCGTGATGTGTTGGGGAACGAAAGGAAAAGACATGGTTTACTGCTGTGTCCCTGGAAAAGATCATGACGTTTGCAAATTTCTGAGGACGGAAACCCATTGGGAGCTCGATCGTATCATTGCATGTAGCAACATGCCACTATTGCAACTTCAATTATCGTACGAGGAACAACATCTTGTTGGTACTCATATGGCAGGTTTCGAGGTATGTTATTGTTTTTTTCCTTTTTATTGTTTATTAATTTGTATAAAAAAGGATTTCTAGACCTGACCCATTCTTCCAGCCCCTTTTCATTATTTTCAGAATTTTACAGACACGTTTAATATTTTATGTACTTCAGTATTTTTAGACAAATTATATACTGTATAGTGCTTAGCACTTTAGGGAAAAAATAATAATATAATAAAAATTTTATTATATGAGAATAGCGGTAACGTCTGGGGTTACAACCCTGATTTACCCTTGGGGTTACAGGTGTGATTTACATTTTTCTTTAATTTCTAATTACTTCTTTTAACCACTCACAGATTTGGGAAATTGAATCGGGCAAAGTTTGGTCACTTTTGTTACCACACGGGGTTCGAAATATTTCAACTCAAAGGCTTCAATCTACTAGTTGTGTCCTCTCCAGGGGTTTCAAATACGCTGTAGCCGGAGTAAGGTAAATATTTATAACACAATATAATATTTATAATATAATATAATATTAATATAATGTAAAAAAATATTGGTAATAATATACTTTAAGAAAATCCAGTAACATTGAATATAATAAAAAAAAAAAACATAATATAATATTTATAACATAATATAATATTTATAATATAATATAATATTAATATAATATAAAAAAATATTGGTAATAATATACTTTAAGAAAATCCAGTAACATTGAATTTAACAAAAAAAAAAGTATAACTTAATAGAAGGGATAGCCAAACCTAGAATAACCTATCCTAACCTATCCTAACCTAACACTTTATTATGGGTGAGTAATTAGATTTAGCTTAAAATAAAAGTAAATTTTTCATTCTAATAGTTAATTTTCGGGTTAAATGTGGGAGCAAAAGTTGTAAAGTATTTCTTTTATCAGATATTTTTAAATGCTTTATCTTATTTCACGGTCAGATTTAAAGTTTTCTCCTGTACTTATTTACTTATGTACAATATACCCACTATACTCGCTCTTATTTGCAAAAGTAGTTAGCCACGAAGATTGGATAGTGTCTTATAATAAAATGTTGAGTTTTTTGGGGGGGATAGAGAGTCGGTATCCCCAAGATACTTTCTACCCCCACTTTTTATAACGTTGGTTTCGCGCCTGTCCGAGCCTTTTCTGACGCTACCTCTTAACTCCGCTACACACACTGTGCTTTTTCTTCTGGGAGCCCCTCCCGGGGACTCTCAGACACCCCGCAGAAATTTGAAACCTTCAAAATCAAGTTCCTCATGCTCGTAAACATATGGTAAGACACCCCACTTATACTATTATATGCAAATTTCAAGATTCGGCTCCAGCACCGGTTCCGGATCCAGAGGCTCAGTGCTCCGTATCATGATCCTTCTCATGTTTCGAGCTCTTCCCTGACTCATACTTCTCTGCAGAAGCATGTCTGGAGCTTATTATCCATATATCTCCAACCATGTCAAAGTTAAAGAACTCAGCACCCACTTGCACGGGGCGATGTACTGTGAAAACCTCGGCATCGCCGAGGTGTCGCCCTCAGCAATAAAATTATGATGTCAGTGGAGGGACATGAACTCTATAACACCCTAAAGGGAATCCTAAAATTTTAAGGGGGGGGGCTGCATCCACTGCCCACTGCCTAGGATGCAGCCCCATGTAACCCCGTCTACGACGAGGTAACATCACCAGAAATAAAATTATCATGGTAGTAGAGTGGCATGCACTCTCTATGATACCTTAAATTGGATCCTAAAACTTTAAGGGAGCAACCCCATGTAACCTCGTTTACGACGAGGTGACATCACCACCAATTGGTATACAAAACCTCAAGGAGATACAACCATTGGAGCT
>JABUQX010025869.1:60000-62500 GCA_015478945.1 Trachelipus rathkii
CCTCACTCTGCTATTAATATTAAACCAATCACTTTCGACACCATTTATTCTTACACACGCTTTACTATCGTCGTCAAACATACTTTTGATTCCTTTCAGAAGCTTACCACAAACACCATATACCACTAACACCTGCCATAGAGCTTCCCTATTAATCCTATCATACTCCTGCTGCAAATCCCTAAAACCTAAATACAATTTATTCTTCTTCTCCCTCATTTTCTCAATCGTTTGTTTCAATGTAAAGATTTGATTCACACATCCCCTACAACCCCTAAACGCACCCTGTTCTTCACTCAGTCCCTCAGTCACTCGACGTACTCTTTAGACCAAAATACCAGCATATATCTTCCTTACAACACTCAATAAACTAATTCCACTATAATACCTACAGTTACCCTTATCTCCCTTACCCTTATATAAGGGTACTATTATTGCTCTCCTTCAATCCCTTGGAACTATACCCTCTATAAACTCTTTGTTACAAAACTTCCAAATCCAGTCAATCACCATCTCGCCTCCGTTCTTGATCAATAATTTCATCTATACCTGCAGATTTACCATTCTTCAACTTTCTCACTCTACCCATTACCTCCTCCTTACTAATGACCTCATCCCAAAATACATTTTCCTTCTTGTTCCATCAAACCCACACATATTCACTACCACCTCTTCATTACTGCCAATGTTATGCTGACTTTCTAAGTGTTTCTTTCACACTCCCCTCACATCCATTTCATAAGTTATGAAAGCACCATCCCTATTCATTATTCTAAGCAGATTCCCCTTATTCTCATTCTTAACCTTTCACGCTTCCTTCCAGAAGAGCTTCCTATTATTCTTTTAAGTCCCCATTCATCCTCCTTCCAAATTGTTCATTTACCTCTTTTTTTCTCCTTTATGCACCTTTTAGTATTTCTTTTTTCCTCCTTATATAATTCCAAGTATCTTTCTTTTGAAACTTCATCACAGGCTTTTAGTACATTCAACCACGCTTCTTTTTTACTTTTAACCGTTTTCATCACCTCTTCATTTCACTACTCACTGTTTTCATTCTTACTTTCTACTTTAGCACATCCACATACTTTATTTGCACTGCTAACAACTGCTTCCTTCATTTGCTTCCAGATCTGTTCAGTTTCAACTTCTTCACATTCAACTGATTTACTTGCGAGCGCTCTAAAATACTTTTCCTTATTACCTTGTTCACATAACTTCTGACCCTTAATTCTACCCACTTCCTTCCTTATCACCTTCCTCTCCATCCAAGCCCCCCACTTACATAATTTTACATCAAACAACATAATGATCCGATAATCCCATTTCTGACCCCTTCACTGATTTAATATCCAACACATACTTCAACATCTCCCTTTTCACCAACACAAAATCAATCATGCTTTTCCCTTTGATACCATCTATATTTATGCCTGCTAACCAAACCTAATCTGACCTTACTTATACAAATCAAACATATCCTGACAAAGATGCTAAATCTATCAAGAAAATTAAAAAAAATGGCTAATGGAATTTATATTAGGTTTGATGTTCACCCCCTGGATCGTAGGTGTTGTGGTAAGGTGATCTAATTGATCACACAATCGCCTTTCCTTATAATAAATAGCTTTGATTTTCACCTCTTAGAGCGGATCCGTTCTAAGACGGTGACATCATCAATCACACTGAGTAGGAAAATAATCCAAAAACAAAATTTTACAAACTTGTAACAATATGATGTTTGCTGCTTAGACACAGATCTGTTCTAAGTGAGCAAACTCATATGTCACATTAAATAACTAAATAATATACTAATGCTAGAACAAGTAGCAACTATTATGCTAAAAATACGTTAACAGATCTGTTGTTTAGCGACAGTGGACATTTTAAACGCAATAAATAAACAAAAATACTAAGTAGGAGAAATAACCCGAAAACAAAATTTCACAAACTTGTAGCCCTGTGATATTTGCAGCTTGGAAACAGATATGTTCTAAGTGAGCAAAGTCGTAAGTAAAATGAATTGCTAATGCTAACCATGTAACAACTATGATGTTAAAAATACCAAAACTGATTTGTTTTAAGATATAGAACACATCCAACACAACAAATAAACATAAATACTTAACAGGCTAGCCTTGAGTGGACTGTAAAGTCTTTGCTATTCGGTGTTTTGCAGTTTTTTCTTTTTCTTTTTCTTTTTCTTTTCCTTCAATTGTTACCAATTAGCTATATTTTCAATACTCAGATTTCTACCAACCCTGCAGAAGTACTTGGTCAAGTTGTAACACGTTCAATTCCCAGCGGAGAACTGATTTATGAGTTCGATTTTCCCATCAGGACTTTCAGGAATATAGCCATTACCTCGGACGGTCTTTTCTTGGTCGTCCCATCTGCAGAAGGGATGAAGGTGAGATAAACTTTTTAAACCAGTTTTATCAGATATAGTTTTATAAACAGTAGTGTAAAAATTTTAGATAATAATATTCTTTACTTATTATTA